>OMLM01006364.1:38843-53184 GCA_900302695.1 Helostoma temminkii | reverse complement strand
GGAAGGGGAGTAGTAACAGCGGGATGGGTGATGGATGCCGAAGGAGGAAATAGAGAAGGAGGGATGGAGGGAAAGAGGAGAAGAAAGAAGCTCACTTCTACCAGTCTGCAATGTTTGATTCAGCAGAAAGGATGACCTTGGTGAAGAAGACAAAGGCAGATTGGCTTTCTCTCTCAATCTCTTCCTCTCTCTACCACCCTCCTTCTCACCTTCCTTTTATCTGCTACCTTATCCAACAAATTATGTTAGTGCCATCTCCTGATATGACAGAAAATGCACTTTGACACATTTATTTAACTACTGTTTTTGTCGTTAAATATTCATTAGCATCTACAGCTAAAACACTCAGACAGACCTCGTCCTAAAAAAGAAAAACATGAATGGACTGCTTTTTTCTGTGTCATTTTTAATTGTTTCATCTTCCTCAGTGGGGGTATGTTGAATATGCAGATTTTAGTGTCGCAGCCGCCCCTGGTCTCATGCTACTGGATTTTCAAACACGAATCTTAGTCAATCACTAGAAACTGGGAATGAAATAATGAACAAAGCACACTGACGCCAGCGTGTCTGAAGAGAATCAGATGACAACAGCTTACTATTGCAGATTAATGTGATTCTGGATATGTTACCTGAACCAAGAACACTAATCACATTTTACTTCTGTAGATCAATAAAACTTCTTTTCCACTCCCAATGGCCTCTACATCTTCTCAAGACAGAAATGTAAGATAGTGTGTCTGATTATTTTCCATCTCTTATTTTCACTCGATCAATGTTGCATTGTTTGCAGCAATCTGCCCCCTTCTATCTTTGCTCACTTTTTCTGACACACCCACACATTTTTGGTTCTTCATCCATTTTTTCTCTTCCCTGCCTCAAGCTGTCAGGATTAGCAATCCACCAAATCCCTTCTGCAGTGTCAGAAGCAGACAGCGGGAGGCTAAATGTTCAGGGAAGGGGGCAGGAGCAAGGGCAGAAACAGAATATAACCATGTCACTCTGACAGATCAATGAAGGGCTGCGCGGTGCACACTACTGCTGACTCATGCTGTAGGATAAGAGATGGCAGGGTGAAGGATGGGGAGAGGAAGAATGAGTGCAAGTGGGAGGTAAGACAGAGGAGGACAAAGAGGTTAGAGGAGAGCAAGACATAAGGCGTGAATGTCTGAAGACAGACACGAGGGCGGTAAAGCTATAAACATCAGAGAGACGGATATGGACAGTTTACAGTAGAGGAGGGATGGAGGAAAACTGAAAAGGATGTCTTCTATAGCTCTTAAACTCTACAGCAGAACACCAATGACTCTGAGCAGAACCTTAACGTTCAAAATGCTCAGATTCTTCTTGTTTTCTATGAGTTCCTCATTTAAATATAAATTGGGTTAAAACATTTGTTTTTGTGCAGTTGTTTATAAAAATAACATCTGAAAAGTCAGACAAAATTATGTTTATATTTCTCTATATGTCTCTGCTCAAAGTCAGGTATTGTTTATACTGGCACTAATAAGGAAAAATTGACCCAACTTTATTAAAATTGCTGTCAATAACTCCAGGCCATCGATTAATAAAACCAAATCCATAACACAGAGGACAGCAGCCGTGGGTTAATAAAGTTCCATCAATGACCTCCACCCTTTCTCCCATTACCCTCCCACGCATCATCGATCTATGGCACAGGGGTTTTCATTAGTCACTGTGGACACTGTCAGCAGTAATAGCAGTGGGTGAAGCTAAAACCAACTGTTGCTACAGAAACAATCCACAGGGATTTTCTAAGAAACCAATTTCAGGGTCTTACACAACTCAGCAACTACATTGACACAAAGACAGAGAAAATTATGTGAACCAGGGATTTACAAGTGTCAGTCATGACTGACAGACACACAGTGATGGACATGGCTGTAAAGGTTACTTTTACTTTATCCCTCTTCTCTTGCTTATAAGTAGCAAGAATATTTTTACATAGTAAGTATGATGCCATCTTGCATTCGGTAGAGAATCTTCAAGTTGCAGTTTGCCACCTGTGAGAATTGAGGATGTGGATGAATAATTCAACACTATGCTATTTTTACATCAGATCTCAGTGGGAAAGGTGTGAAGCACAGTGAAAGTGTGTGTTGCTGCACAAGACACGAGCCTATAGAAATGTTGGAAAAGTAAATGACAAGATATTAAAATGATAAAAGATGAAGTAAAATGTTTTTTAAAAATAAAACACTTTTGTAATCTGGTTGTCTTCTGAGGTTCATTAGGTCTGCCTACTGCAGCAGTGTGCAGTTAAACATCTTGCTCAAGGGCACAACAGTTGCTGGGAATTTTTCCTGACCAGTTTTTGTCTGATTCTGCTATCAATGTATTATTTATTTCTGTGGAAATAAATGGGGCCTTACTTAGCTTAAAATCAATAAAAATCTGTAAAGTGAGCATTTCTGAAGTTCCTCAAACGATTTTCTTACAATCACACTATTATAGTAGCTATTTCGTAGTAGTAGAAACAGATCATGTGAAGCTCACATCAGCTGATGGAGGAAAGAATTCTTTCTCCATGTGCTGAGGATTTTGTTTTGAAAAATCTAATTCTGTGATGTAATGTTACTCTTTTTGTCAGTAATGTAACTGTAATGATGTACCTGTGCATGAAAGTCTGTTTAAGTAGTAAAGTAAAAAGACCTAGAATTACAACAGATGAGAAACAAACAAATTCTCAATGAAAAATCTGAAATTAAAAAATAGAGACATTAATTTAGGTTTATTTGATAAAGACTTGATAAAAAACATTATGCAATAACAGATTAACGTCACATTCACCAACTTGCTACTGTGATTTTCATTCACAAATAATTTCAAATTCAAATGGCTTTTGCTATTTTCAAAAAACATGTTAAGCTACTGCAAATAAAGCAAAAGTTACACATACACACATTTCACATTAAAAGCCTGCTAAGAAGCTGAGGGATTATACCACTTGATCTTCTGACAGGCTTTTATAGTGAAACATCTGTGCAGGAATTGTTGAGTTTCATAATCAGAAACTTAACAGATTTAGAAAAATCAGCAAAACAGCAAAGTGACCATAAAAAAAAAAAAAAAAAATCAATGAATGAACACAGAGGGGTTATGATGCCATGGTTTGCTGTTGCGCAAAGGAAATTAGTGCAGTGGAAATTATTATGTGTTTGCATTAACAGCAAGAAATGAAAATTAAAAGGCTGTCTTTAATATAAGCCTATTATAAACAGAAGGTTCCGTTCACTGTATTAGAATTTACAACAATCAATAGGAGAGTGGAACATACAGTAAGGTCTTTTGCATCATTTGATTCTTTCATTGATTTTGCGGACGGTTTATGTGCGACAGATACAGGGTGTCTACTCCGTTTTCCTGGCAGCGGATGCTGTTAGTGCTGCAGTCACTGCAGAGTGGGGTGCATGTCCACACACACAAATAATCCACACGAGGGAAAGACACAGAGAGAGAAAGGGGGTGGCTCCGTCTCATCTAAATATAGGCCTCAGCAGCGGCACGGTGTTGAATATTTCATTACCTCCTCTCCAAAAATAAGGGGGAGACCAGGGAAGAAAACGGCAAGTACTGAAAGAGAGAGAGAGATGAGGGAGCGCAAGGGAGCAAGATCAGTACAAAGTGGATATGGTCAAAAATAGGAAGCAGAAGAAAGGCATGAAAGAGGAACAGAGGGAAAATAAGGACGGAGGAAGAAATGGGGGAGGGAGGGAGGCTGAAAGCATGGGAATCTAACCCCCCCAACACAGTTTTTATGCAAAATGAGACTGAAGCATTTCTGAATTTCTCTAGACAACTGGTGCGTCATGGTTGATAAGAGGGTTATCTTCTTATGTGCGCATTGCTGAAATCACTGAATCACTTCAGTCTGAGGCAACTTGGTGTAGTATTGATATGTTTCTGCTTGAACTATCTCAACATTCAAACCACTGCAGTCGTCAGGAAAATCAAAATTCGTCAAAACATTAAAAAAAACAAGAAAACAAACAAACAAACAAAAAAAACAGATTAATACCAAGAAGATTTGGAAACTGTCAAAAGCAAATCGCACCTCATAAAAATTCCCAGCAGCAGTGTTATTCTGCTTTGGCCTCACTGTCACTTTGTTGCTGCTGAAAGCTGCCCTGCTCCCTGCTCACTATTGTGCATATTGTGCACTGTGAGGCGTGTTGAATGAGAGATAAAGGTTAAAGCCGCGTCTACAGGGAGATGCTATAGTTCATGCACAAGATCATACGGTACGGACACACAAACATGAGACAGACTTCCTCTCAGGATTCCTCCTCATGCAGACACACAAAATTGCAGTCAAACACACACTTTTATTCACATGCTGGTGTGCTCTTTGTTCTGTCAGTGTTTCACAGTGATGGATGAGTCGGCATGCGGAGCACACGACGGGGTCATTACATGAGGCCCGGCGGAGGTTTTTCTCAGCCCCACAGCTACAGAGCAATGGGCTCAACAATGCAACAAGATACCATCACAGAATGGCGATGATGGAGTATGTGCACACCTCCCCTACACACCAGCCAAGCTACACACACACACACACACACAACAAGATAAGCAGATGCAGGCACATCTGTCTGCATGCACAAATACTGTCCCCCTCCTCTGTCTCACTCTCTGTCACGCAATTGCACACACAAAGACAGACAAATCTATACATGTGCCAGACTATTGTGCAGCAATCAATTCAATGATCAGTGAAATGGGCAATGAAATAAAACAGCCTTTACCAAAACACTAATCATGGCAGCAGAAGTACAGAGGGATCAAATTAACCGAAAAAGGTTGCGGATCACCATAAATTATGTCTTGCTTTTTACTCATTGATCTGGTTTTCAGCAATGGGCAGAAATCTTCCATACAACGAGTTTGACTGCTTAGTTTTGTATTTACATTTTGGCATTGACATTTCCCCTGCAAATTAAACCACTAAGCACAAACCCACAAATCCTGGAGTGATATTTTGAAGACTGCTTTAGCAAAACACACTGTATCTCTTTCTCTACAGATATTTATTTGTATTTCTGACATTTGGTTTCCCCCGACTCACATATCTGTATCTCAACAATTAGTGGATGCATTGCAAGAACATTTTCTAAGAACATTCATGGCCCCCAGAGGATGAGCCAAACTGACTTTACTGATGTGATAACTTCTCCTCTAGCTTAACCTCACACATTCAAGAGGAAATCAACATGCGATTTACAGATCAGGCATTTCTGTTTGCTGTCATTGTTGCTATAGCAAATAAAAAGTTTCAGAAAAGAACAAGAGTACAGTAACAATACTTCTGTCAACTAAAGAAAATGTCCAAACATATTTCTCTGTATGCCCTTTTAATGAATGGGTTATTTCCAACCTATATTGATTATCTTTAGAGACAACATGTGCTTTTGAAACAAATGCACTGACTTTTTACTTCATGGGATATTTTCTCAACCACTATAAAGTACTGGGGTCATAAAATCTAACTGGTATTGCAGAGAAACTTCAGCTTAAACGCTTTTGCATTATCCAAGGTATTCAACTATGATGGCTGCTTACTCACAATGGACTAGAATGAGTCAGTGCGACATAAGGTCTAAACAAAGCAGTGTATGATCCACGGGACAGGCCAGTCACTGAAACAGAACATGGTAACAGTGGGTATATCTAATGTGTCTATATGTGGCCCTGCGATAGACTGGTGACCTGTCCAGGGTGTACCCCGCCTCTCGTCCGTATGACAGCTGGGATAGGCTCCAGCACACCCGTGACCCCTACGGGGACTAAGCAGTATAGAAAATGGATGGATGGATGGATTTGTTTCTGTTTTTCTACCGTTTGAGTAGCATGCAGTTTTGAAGATAAGTTACTTTTTGTGTGTCTGTACAGCATGTGCTGCTGTTAGCGAAAGATCCTCTCCTGCAGAGAGGACAACCTTAATTCACATGCATTTTTTTCTGTTAGAGCTACTTTTATAGAAGAATTTAATTCTTTGGAGGCTGTTTCTAAGGTCTTTTTCTAATTTTAGGCAAATAACGCATGTTAGCAATGGCTAAATTTAGTGATACAACACAACTAATATACTCAGAGGGTCGTCTTATTTTATCCCCAAAAAAGAAAACCTCGAACATGAACTAGAGGGTCATTTTAACTGTGTAGGTGCTGTAAATGACTAACATCAGCTGAACTCAACTTAAATCAAATGAGCTCTTCCACAAGTTTCAGTGCTCTAGTCATGTTTTTTAGCTTGTATTGATCATCAGGAAAAACAGAATATGATGATGACCAGTTTGTAAGAGCTTGTTATCTGTGGTTTTTCTTCAGTGCCTTATGAATAAATGTTTACGCTGGATTTTATATAGAAGTCCAGTATTGAAGGTTTGGGATAGAAATGTGAAAAGAGATAATGCTCAAAAGAACCTTAGTGAAACAGAAGGTAGGAGAAGGGGATTGCGGGATTCAAGTCTTTAATTTAAGCATGCATCTATGTTTTTCTCTGCTTTGGAGGTTGGAAACAAAATTAATGCTGGCCTCCACGTTATCCTGTGCTGAGGAAAGCTGAGCTCAGATTAAATGAGCATTAGGGTTCAAGCGAGGACAGCTGCGAGTGTGTGCACCCTATTTGCCCTATAATCCTCCTGTCACAAGATGCATTGGTCAATATCACACATCTGGGCCAGTGCTACATGAAAAAGCATCCTTGTCATTTTACCCACTGTTATTGTCGTTCTGTCAGAACACCTTGTTCTGTAGTACCGCTGAAAATTAATTTAGATGAAGTGCACTTGTTTTAAGTGGGGACAATAATTGGAAGTGATTTTCCCTATTCAGATAAGAGAAGAAATTAGGTGGTGTGTACCTTCAGCACAGTCACTCCCACAAGTCATTTCAATCAGCAAACTACAGACAATGTTTTCAAGCATTGATGAAAATATCATCACAGATAAATTAGTAATTCAGCTTCTACCACCACTTGTTGCCCCCACCACTTACCTTTTGAAGTGGCTAAGCAGGGTGCCAACCAGCTCTCCGATGCGGCTCTCACTGGCAGGCACCATACCCTGCAGGCACGCCACGAGATCTCTGCTGTCCTTGGTGTGGAACACAACCAGCTGGTCCTTCCCAGGGGACACGCTCACTCCTGTCACCTGGGACAGACCGAGAAAGAAAGGACACAATTAAACACAAATAAATATGTACATAACTCCTGCAGAGAAATGTAATCATGTGCAACAGCAGGCATTAGATATCATCTCTTACATCCACAGGAGGCAAAACAAAGAGACCAAAGGAATTTTAGTGCCTACATTACCCACAGTGCAACTTACAGTTTAGTTGGAAATTCTGGTGTGTTATACTAGTAGCAGCTAATATGGCCTATGTTTGCCTAGATTTTTATTCATTTTCACACAAAATCGACACTGACTCAAGTTTACTTGAAGACATTTGTCAGACTTCACACTGCACCAACTGGAGCCACATTAAACCTTTATGGCTGGTTAAAGGTTGCATAAACTAATGCAAAGTATAGTATCAATTACCATGTTGACTAGTGAGAAAGCAGAATCAATTGCAGCAGAACATCAGCCATGTTCCTCATCGCTATATATGTAGAATATGAAAGGAAACTGAACAAATTGTTATGACACAGGCGGCATCATAGCACAGGAAAAGCTCAAGCAGCTCAATGTCCATCTGTTTAGAGTGACCTTTGAGTAGTGACAGCATTTATCCCTATCATATTACCCTATTGTTTTTATATACATGTTGTTTTCATTTTGTTATTTTATCTTTTATGTATTATTGTGAAGCAATGTGTGATATATGACAATGAATACAATTTAATAATGAACACAAGCAATGCTCTGTTTAACTTGATAACACTATGGTTTACCTACACTAGGAGAGTTTTATTTCAACAAATGTCGAATTTGTGTGAGGTTGGAGTAAGGATTTATTGACCAGCTTCCAGAAGAACCAATCAAATGTCCAGGCAGAGCCTCCTGAACCACATACCAATAACAGAGAGAAGGAGGTCTAAAAGGGGAATCCCAGTTTCACAGCTGAGTTGTTTGGCTTTACAGGTCTTCACAGTAGACAGAACAGAAAGGAACCAATATTTTCTCAAGAGGAGGAGGAGCTCTGACTTATGTCTCATTACTCCTCAATTCTTTTCTCTTTTATCCTCCTTTTCTGTTTTTCTATACCCTGACTTCGTCATTTAGATTTGCTCTATGTCCTTCACCATTCCCTAAGGTTTCAGTCATTTATTTAGTCTTTTAATTTATCTCTCCAAAATCAACTGAGACAGTTCATGTTGAGGGAACAGCCACAGGGCAGTTAGTCAGATACTGTAGGTAACACAGATTCATCAGAGTGCCATGCAGAGACTAATTTCCATCGGGGGACACCAGACAGACAGGTTGTCACTGGCAGCTGAGCAACCAGCTAACTCACTTATCTCAAACATGATACTTCAGAAACAAACACTTCATGTAATCACCATGAATTAAAGCCTTAAGCCATGCCTCTGTCTGGAAATCCACCCGCAGTTAATTACATAGAGCCGGTTACATTTACATTTATATTGAAGGCTTAATTGATTGGAACGACAGCCATTTTTATAATGAGCTGGGTAATGACACATTCTGATTTGTTTCCTCGTCTCATTTTTTGTCTCAATTCACCAAATCAGTTTTAACCCAAATATGAAGTCTGTTACAGAAATTTATCTGCCCACCCATCTGTCCAACGGCTCGCCTGTCAGATCCATACGACTCTGATGTACTGCAGACCAACATTCAAAGATGGCAAGACACTGGCTCCAGCAAAAGTGGTGCTGCATTGTGCAATGATTTGTTCATTTTTGTTTATAACACAAGTCTCCTACAGACTTACGCTTGGTTAAAATAGATCATATACAGTTATAATAGATAGAAACCTCATGAGCTTTCAGGAGATGAAACAAGTCTATACATTGTGCAACCAGGGACAATTCAAATATTTGCATTTAACAAATTTTTACAAGAAAACCGAAGATAAATGTGGACAAAAATGGAATAATTACAACTATGACAGGAGTCTATTCAGGGAAATATAAAATAATATCTGCGTTATATGAAACAACTAATGGAGAGAAGAAGGAATTCAACACTAAATGTAAAACAGAAAAAGGAACAAGAACCAGGTGTGAGTAATTCTGAAGATGAACCATCGTCCAGCACATCATCACGTTTGAGAGTGTCGAGGAGAAAATGGTATAGGCCACTAACCCACCAACACTAACATAAGCAAATGAAAAACGTATTTTTAATCTCACCAGTTAACATTTGTGCTATATTCCAGTTGGTAGGTTGGTTTAAGCGCATTGTGATAATTTGGTCATTGTGTTTGTTTGCCAGAGTTCTGAAATGATCTTTGATAGTTTTATTCCGTTGTTTAAAGATGTTAATTAGAGTCATCATTAATAAAAATAACACTGGAAAAAAAATACCAGTGGGTGTAATTTGGTGAGAGGATTACTTGAGGAAACTGATGCACAGTGCGCACAAGTTGGGAAGGTGCAGGCAGGACCACAGCAGTTTGCGTCAAGTACTCGCTTGTCTGATCCACTCTGCTCTGTTGTTGTCATGAGGACATAATTTGAACAGCAGGTTTTCCCTGTGTATTCCTATGGGAGCGACTTATTGGTTATACAACACTTGCCAACAGCCCTGTAAAGATAGGAGGGGACAAAACGGAGCAAGAACAAAGAAAGTGGGGGCTCTGTGATTAAATACAGTAAAAATAGACCTGCATATAGAGTTTAGCTCAGCAGCCATTCAACTTGTGAAGCTGTGAGAGCACCAGCGCCAGTATTTATAGGGAATCCTCTGTACGACGCCTCTGGGATGTATGAATTTATTGACACAATTCAACATCTTCAACATCTTATTCTGATCGAATGTATTAAAACAGATACATACACTGTTTGTTCAGTGCTGTATAGACTTTGGGGCTGGTTAGAAAGACCGGTTGATAAAAAAGAAACAGTCTGAAGTAAGGGGTCAGTGGGCGAATAAAAGAACGAGGCGAGAAAGCGATCGAGGAGAATTAGAGCTGGAGGGATCACATAAGCTGTGGGAGGAAAAGAGAGCACATACAGGAGACCAGTTTGTACACATGCCTGAACGACACCAGACATCAGCTGATCTGCCTTGCCCCCCGGTATCCATGACAACACCATCTCCTGGGAAGTTGGCATGACAACAATGGGAAGAGAGAAGCAGCCGCAGAGAAAAGGGGAGAGGGGAAAGACAGTACTAAGATAGGATGAGGGGTGAGGTGGGGGAGTGTGGAGGAGGAGGAGGAGGAAGGAGTATGAAAAGGAGATGGAAAATCTAAAAATATGTTGAGGTGAGCCACTAATGCAGAATGGATCTTTCACTATTACTCTAGCAGTATTTGTTTTATTTGATGGGAGAACTGGTGTAATGGTCTCACTTTCTGCAGCACAGGCATTAATTGTCATATAAATCGTTTGGCAGACAGTTGTTGGCTCTTCACTGTAGTACTAGCCATTTATCAGTTGGGTCATTTCCGGTCATTTCCCTGCAGGAACAGCAGTAAATAAACAGCACAGGGCTGCCAAAAGGGGATCCTGTGGTGTTAGCCTATCAGTGCTAATCAACAATGAGCTAACTGCCTTCCCCTCCGTTTGACCTTCTCCAATCAATAGCACAGCGTCACACTGCTGTGGTGCTTCATCTCTAGTAACTCTTCTTCTTTACCTACCTTTCGTTCTACACTTGTTCACACCTGGCTGCTTTTTTTTTACCTAGGCCAAATTCACTGCCCCTTGCAGGTTGACATAAATATGACAAAAAAAAACATGAATGCAGTTTGCTACACAATATGAAAATAGCTAAACATATTAAGATGTGATGCAATTAACTACTTTTGAAATGTTAACATCAAACTCTAATAAATAATAATAAATGCAGACCATAAGCAAGTTTTTAGCTACTATCAACAAAGAGTAAGACCAATAATATATAAAGTATACTAAAAATGAAATGGAATATTAAACAACATATTTGTGATATGTACTTTTAAAGACTTCTGTCAGAGGCTGTAGGCTTGAACCTGAGTGTGAAAAAAGTACAGAAGCCTCATATAAATATACTCAATAATACTTTGTTTACAAGACAAAAAAATATAAAAAATGTTAATGATTTTACCATTTTAGTTCTGAAATTTACTACAAAATGCCCTGTATAGGTTGGCATTTAAAAAGTTTTACCGTATTACTCAAACGGTTTTAATCAAACGTTTCAAAAATCTCTTTATGGCACTGCACTTTCATGGGTACTTGCTTCTGCAAGGTGCTGCATAAAGTTTACTTAATTACCTACTTCATCATTTTCTGCTGTGCTTAATCCCAACAACAAATCTGTCATTCAGGACAATACACATGTGTTTCTTTAAAAACAGTACACTAACATACTTTTTCTTAAAACAGGTTAAGGAATTTGATACAGAAGGACATTTGTGAGCAGGACATGTATATTAAATTGAATGAGAGAACAGAATATGTATTTAGGGTAATTTAGGAACATGTGCAACAGTGTGATTCAGCAGTAAATTAGTTTTTAGAAATAAAGAGCTCTATGTCTACAGAGGAAAATGTAATTTTAGAGCTTCAATAGTAGATCAAGTCACTGTCTTTTCAGTTTTCATGAGACCCGACGCAAAAAGTTTTATTCATGGTTAAAAACGCTGTACTGTAGCAGACACTGTAGCTGACAATATATGTGGTTGTGACGAAGTTGTGTGTGCACTGCTTTACTCTTGTTGTGTCACTGTCGATGTGTGAAAGCTGCAAACCATACTGCATGTCCCCTTGTCGTCTTACAACACTGACGGCTCCCCATATGCTTGTGCATGGGACTGAGTGTTATCTACCATCTCAGGGTGACTTTCTCTGAATGAACAATAACTAAGAATCTCCTTAACTCATGCTGCTCTCTCACTGCCACCATCTGTCCCAACTCCATCTCCTCATTTCACTTCCAGATGCAGCAATATGCGTGTCCATCGCCCGGCTGTCTAATTCTCTCTTGTCACTTTGTCAGATTGAACACTGGGGCGTCTTGTCACTGTTGTCACTGCACACTGGCTTCATATCTCACTCATTTCACCAGACAGTGGGGATATATCCGCCTTAGACACTTCTGTATTACACCTTTACTTCTTGTCTTATTTCTGTCTCTACTCCAAGGTCAGTGCTGCAATAAACTACGTAAGCAGTATTTGTCATAGCAGAGCATAACAGGAAAGATGATTAAACCATGCTTCTTGACCAACCAGTGTTCAGCTAGTGGAAATGAAAAGTAATATTTCCCAGCAAATGTTGGCTTTCATTGATGTTTTCTTAATATCAATGAGGAAGCAGAGTAAAGCAGAAGCAAGGGGGATTAATTAGTGGATAAAAGCTGAGGGGTGAATATGACATGATTTGGTCGGGGACTAGTTCTGCAGAAAGCGCTGTACTAACAATGTGAGCAGTTGCAGTAGGGTAGAACAAAATGGCCAGACTATGGCTAGAATTTGAGATTATTTAAACACTGGTCTCTGTAAGAATTTGCAGAAAGAAAGCAAATATTATTTCAGCATCACTCACTGCACTGTCAGCGAGGGGCCTCACAAGTACAGGACCGAAACTAATCTTTGTCCTCATAAAGCCACAACAAAGGTAAAAAAAAAATAACATCTGCAATGTCTGATACACACACAAGCATACTGCATGACCCCCCCCCCACAACACACACACACAAGAGGGACATTTGCCATGGAAACAGCCTAATGTGCTGTGTGCATGTACCAGTGTTAATGGACCTATCACAGTGTAAATATGAATTAAAAGCAGCCAATTGTGGAACTGAATCATAAGTCCATATTGACACGTTGCTACTTGACAAACTGGCTGGTGGTAAATGAGAGATAATTTCGTCACCTATGGCACAGATTCCTGAAGCTATTTAAATTGCTCCCCATGCTGTTTTTTTTTTTAGATCATAAACAGCAGGATATAGAACACAAGGCATGAAAAACTATGTAGCAAATGTCCTACTGTTGAGTATGAAAAGTCCTAGGTAGAGATGTAACTAATCATATTTTCAATAATAATTAATCTGTTAAACACTTTACCAATAAATTCATTAACATAATTAATGGTTTTCGTCTATAAAATAACACCATAGTGTATGTTGAGATTACTTACTAAGCTTGACTTCGGTTAAAGACATAAAAATATTTAATTTACAATTACATGAAATAGCAAACATCCCCACATTTGAGTACCTAGAATCAGCCAATATTTGGAATTTTTACTTGATAAATTACCGTTCATTGAAACCATCAAAGCTGTAAATCAATGTTCCGTTAACGACCAAGAAATAAATCAATCCAATTCCCCAGTTTCACCACTAATCTGCAGAAATCTTGTAGCGGATTAGCACATAAAAGAGATCTGTAACATCTTTGTAAATCTGCCCTAAAATGCCTTAGTGACACCTGTGCCTATTGAGGCACCTTCTGTTTACCACTCTTTGGAATACAGGAGGCTGTTAAAGGAATAATGTTGTCATACGTTATAGAGGGGGATGCTCTTCATTGGTTTGTACTGCCTCAAGGGGTCCATCTTGTACAGGTGGCGGTCAGTGATGAGCACGGCCCGATTCTCTGCCTTGTTGAAATGGTTGATCTGGAAAACACAAAGCTCTCATTATTCACCCCACAGGATACGGTAAGTGCACACAAACACTGAAACATCTAAATACCCTGCAGGGATGTGGTGCAAGCCAGAAACAGTTTCATTTGTGTAGATACATGTTGTGACTGTGTATGCATGTGGTAGGTGGTGAACAGATGATCTGAAAACCTTCTACCTTGCGTACGTTGCAGGAGAACAGAACTCTCATGAATTTGTCTTTTCGCTGCAGCTCGCTGGAGACGAGTGCGAATGATGCAGCTGTATCAGGGCTGTCTCGCTTCTGCAAGACACAAAAAAACACAGAAAACTTGTTAATTGAGAACATTCATCTAGCCGCCATCTTATAAGCGCCCACAGAGCAGGACGATAAAAGTAATTTATTTATTTTTATTGCAGTTTCCACTGACCAAAACTCTCTAAATAAAATGAGAATAGTCAGATCATGCATTTTTTGACATCTAATGCTGAAATTAAATGACATTTTAGCCTTTTGTTATGAAATATTATTGTTACAGACATGTGCATGTATCATTTTATAACATACTTCATTTATATTGTATTGTTTGTGTG
>OMLM01006362.1:6694-22329 GCA_900302695.1 Helostoma temminkii | reverse complement strand
TAATATAATGTTTACCTAATGCATGACTCGTGATTTAATGGATGAACGAACGAAAGAAAGATGTATGATTTCCTGTTGCTCACCACTAACTAATGATAACGTCACAATGGTTTTACTTCATTAGTTCAGACTTAACAGATTATTAGTTAAGAAACGTTACTGCCACTTCATCAGAAACTACACGCAGGGGACCATGGTAGATATTGACCACAACACCATATGGTCAACATGTGCTTTTTGCCACCAGTGGCAGAGGTGCTGAACAGTACATACATCGTTTGTGAAATACAGCCTAGCTAGATGCAAAACAATTATGATGATGAATTCATGTAATTTTTTACAACTCAAACACAAGTCTTCGTTCTATGTTGTTCATAACGACTTAAGTTTACACAAACATGCAACAAGTAGGAAGTTACAAAACAAAACTGACAAAAAGAAGACTTTGAAGAAGCTATGTGGAAAACAGAAAAAGACAAATTAAGGGAAATCCAGGACAAAACGCTCTGAAACACTTCCAGTGGGGAACGACAGTCTCACAGCCATAAAGCAACAAATACAGTCCCGGTGGAAAATACGGGTGAGGTTGTGTTGTTTTGCCCTTTATTGGAAAACATTATTTACTGAGAATGTGATATATAAATGTATGAAGTAATGAATTAGCTTTTCTTAACAAATGCTCTGTTAAGTATTAACCAACTGCATAAAACCGTAGTGTCTTTATCATTAGTTAATGTGAGAAGAAGTTCATAGTCATACATTGCATCTTTATGACTCATGCATTAGTTACTTAACTATATGATTTACTCCCTTATATCATGATCAGATGAAAGGGAATTTGTTGTAGAAGCACAGCACAGCTTCTTCAAACAGAGGTGAGACTCTGAAAACTTAAAGGCTTAAGACAAAAGACTTATGTGCATGTACGTATCTATTCCCAGGTCTCTCTTGCAAAAAAACTACTTTTGGGCTTAAGGGCTTAATTTAGTTTAGCTTAATTTAATTTATTTAATGTGTGTATTCAGCTGATGGTTTATTAAATGCTGTATTATAAGTGCAGTTGTCAGCTGAATGCTGCTTTGGTTATGTAGCAGTATTCACAGCTATTAACAGCTTAATGATTTAGCTAGATGGGTGGCATGGTGGTGTAGTGGTTAGCCTCACAGCAAGAAGGGGATGAAGCTGTTCAGAACACATGAATTCATAGATTCTGATTTGATTTTACTATCTAGGATCTTGCAGCAGTCAGGGAAAAAATCCACTACAGTAGAGGTCTCTGAAAATGCAGCTACTAAATTTGAGGAACTGATTTCTTCATCTGTTGCTTCATTCCCAAGTGCCAACACTGAGGAGGGCAGCCATCTCAACTTTACGCCAATACCCAGTTGCAAATCTTGTTGATAAAGTTGCAGCCTCATTGCGTACAATACAAAAAAAATGTCCCTTTAAAGAAGAAGCTAGTGAATCAGGAACTTAGGTCAACAGTGCAACTCATGAGTCCATAGCTTACAGTTTTTCTTGACTGCTTTCACTCATTTTTGAAAACAGACTTACCATTCTGTAAACTGTAGGGACAAATGTCACAACAATTTGATCAAACAACAAATCATTGCATGTACAAAAGGTAGTAAGTTACACATTTAATTTACATTTGGAAACCTAATTTTTGTGTCAGTTGATTGGCCAGTGCCACCAAAATAAAGAGTGATTTTGTTATCGTTTTAGCCATACTGGTCAAAATGCATAGATGCTTGTTACTGAGATAGTTACAAATTGCATTGCATTAACTAAAGCCACTAACTAAATATATGTTGTGTTGTGGTATTACATCTCTGTATAGTGTATCTAGGAAGGCCAGGAGAAGTTGGGTGTTGCAGGGCCAATGTGTGGAATATGTGTGCTGTAAGTTGTGAAGAGTCTGACGTGTCATTGAGAATGAACTGATCCGTATTCATCAGTGAGACATATACAAGTGATTTTTGTGCAGATTTGTTCCAAAACATTCACTAATTTTGATTAATCTAGCCTAGCTTTGAAAGAGTGCAATAATGTATAAAAAGGCCTCTGTAATGCTAAAACTTCTTATTCATCACTTATAGAGAAAAATACAAAACTTTAGGTTTCTTTTCAGCACTGCAGCCGGTCTGACAAAGAGTCAAAGCTCTGTTTAGCCTAGTACTCCCTTAACTCTATGAATGTCTTAACTTTTGGCACAGATCCTAGTGTAAGGCCACAGTCTTGCTCAGACTTCCTCTGCCCTGTAGATGTTGTTAAGCTAAGTAATCCAAACATCAAAATGTTGTAACCCCATACTGCTGCTCAGTGATGTCTTACCTTTGCACTTATAAGATAAGATCAGTTTGTCCTCACTAACAGGCTACATATTAACATTGTTGTATTCAAACCTCTACAAAAAAGACTACCCTCTATACTTGCCTTGTTAGATCACAATATTTTATTATGAACACTGGAACTTGTCATTGTGATTAAGGGAAATTATTAGGTTGATTTGAATTTTATCCATAGGATTAACTTCAATTTGTTCATGTTAACGAGTCTTCAGTCCTGATACTGCAGCGGTACTACAATTTACCAATAACTGTGCACTTTTTTTTTCTTTTAAAGGAACACCAGGTTAGTTTGAAGGAGATAACTAACTCTTAGATAATATTTAATAAAACCAAAAAGAATAAATTAGTCAGAGACACCATCTGAAGATTGAAGCTTGATCTCAGAGCCATATCTGTGCACTCAATTCCAAAAGGTGCAAATGATACATCAGTGGGTCTATAACCATTTATTTATCTGTCAACTAACATTTTAAGTAGTGTGACAACAACAACACATCAAACAACAAACTAACATTTGAATGAGAGTTTGGGACTAAATTATCTGGGTGAAATTTGGGTAGATGGATAAATTGTAAGTTTAGTAGAAGGACTATTCAGCTTGGCATCAGCTTTTCATAAAGTGAAATGGTGTTACTCTATTTTAAGATGCTGCTGGAAGTTCCTTGTCTCGGGTGAGTCTTTCTTTCCGGACCCTGCAGCTCTTCCACAGATCAGCTCAGGCAGTCTCACATTCTGGCTGGACCGGTACTCTAGAGGGGTCCAAAAAAAGATGATAAAGACTAGGAGCTAAACAGAAGTAGTCCCAAAATTAATTACAATTCATTTAAATAAAACTTATTTAAACTCTGGATAGTCTCTCTTTTACATGACAGTGTTTTGTTTAACTGGAATACTGATACAACATGATTAAGTCTGAAAGCAAAAAGAGGAACCTATAGTTCATTTTTGCATATCACAAAATCTCTTCGCATTTCATCACAAGACAGCTGATGTTAAGGGTAAGTTGACCATGATTTACTGTAAATGCTCTCGATATTTAGTTCATATAATTACTTGCCATGTTTTAAATATTCTGCATAGAAATTCTTTTGTTCTCTTGTTTTCTAGAAAATCTACAATGGCAGATGACCCAACAATGAGCAACTCAACTGTGGATGACAGTGTGGTTTTACTTTGTGATGAGATTTTCAACTTTGAAACTATCAGTGGTGCCTTCTTCATTCTGATCTTCATCCTCAGTGTCACAGGCAACGTTCTCCTCTTACGTGTTCTCGTCATTTATGAGAACCTGAAAAATGTCACAAATCTATTTGTCCTGAACATGGCCTGTTCTGATTTGCTCTTCGCATTCACACTTCCATTCTGGGCCGTCTATTACCTGCACCACTGGGTCTTTGGAGAATTTTTCTGCAAATTTATGACAGCGGCATACTTTGTTGGTTTGTACAGCAGCATTATTCTGCTGACTGCCATGACTGTGGATCGGTACATGATGCTGCACATCTGGCCAAATCGTGTAAGGAGGCAGAGGTATGCAGTGGGTGCCTGTGTCTTTGCCTGGGTCATCGGTATTGCAGCATCGCTGGGTAATACTGTCAATGTAAAAGTGGAAACTGACTGGAATAACAAAACCATATGTGAGGATTTCTCTGAGGGCTTTAACATCAACCTTGGATATTATTTGCAAGTATCACTTCTCTTCTTCCTCCCATTTGCCATCATTGTGTTCTGCTATTCTACCATCCTGAAGAAGGTTTTTCTGTCTTCAAACAGAAAAAGGCACAAGACCACAGTAGTTGTTGTATTATGTATTGTTGCAGCCTTCTTCATTTGCTGGGGACCTTACAATATGTTGATTTTTACTGACACTTGGTATGAACCCGAAGATTGTGAAGCAAAGGAACGCTTTGAGATCGCCTACAATATTTGTCGAATAGTTGCCTTTTCTCACTGTTGTATGAACCCTCTGCTGTACATGCTCTCTAAAAGACTGCGAAAACATCTCTTGCATTTTTTACATTGCAAGAATTTTGTAGAACGAAGGAACAACAATAGCAGAAGCATCCAAAGTCGCACTTCTGTTTTCCAGAATGGTGCTGTTGTGTTGGAAACGGGCTCAAAGCTCCAGGTGAAAATGCTTTATGCATAAATGTTTATAATAACTAAACAGACAAACAAAAAAAACTAAAGTATACTGGAAAGCTTTCACTGCTGCACTTTCTTACTCTTATGAATAAACATGTATGTAATGTTCCTGCAACATATTTAATTAAAATGTCATCTAAGTAGTTCTCTTTTTCAACCAAACATGATTAGCATGTCTTGGTAGACTTAATTCTAAACAATGTTTGACAAGTATATGATTTCTGAGAAAACAATGAACACCTAGAGTGACACCGAGTGGATGTCCAAGGTAAGGGATCTTTGGCATTTTATGTGTTTTAATTATGTTATTGCAAATTTATTTGGGTGTATTTAAATGTTGATAAATTGGATATTTATCTATATAAAAAAGGGAACACTTCACAATCTCATGAAAAAGATTTATAACTGCCATGAATCTGTATTATTATGTCTGTCTGCATAAGTAGTTTAGTTTTCCTGACATAGCTGAATGACTTTGGCTTTGAATTTTTATAACAACAACGGCTTCTGTAAGACCATTGCTTATGTCCTTCGCTCTTGTCATTGTGTTAAAAAACACCTGAATGCTCCAGACCAGCAAACTGCCAAAACCTCTGCTTTCATAGAGGTCTGCACACCTGCTGATGATCACTTAATCGAGGGCTGATGATTAGAAGCACCTGGCTGCAGCATACCCTCTTCAGTCCAGTGGAAGCAATAAGGGGGCACTTTTTTGGCCAAATGTTTATTTTTCTCAGTTTGGCTTCATTTGTGTTTCATAAATAATGGCAAGGTGGTTATGTTGTTATTCACCTGAGGTTGTATTGATACTAAGATGCTTCGTATCAGATGATTTTTATGTTTTTACACAGAAAAACAAAATAAAAACTTTAATGTGACTTTGTATATACCATCACACTGTTGTGTGTGTTTTCTGTTGTTTTTTTTTTTGTTTGTTTTTAATGTGTGTTTAAACATTTTCACTAACACTGGCTACCAATTTTTATTTGATTGTATTTTAACAATGGCTAAAAAACAGCAGTTTATTTGAATATATTATCAAATATATTTTAATTGCATACCATTGCTCACTCTCTGGGATAGGGACCGTTACTTGGAAAAGTTTACATTGACTGACAGGATCAGATTTTCTGACCTTTACACAGTGACTTGGTAGAAATATGTCATTGTGCTGAAGGAGAAATGGCTTTAGTCTGAAGTTTAATCACATAATAGCTGCTACTGCCAGTTAAAACTTCCACACCTGGACCGCCACTCTGGTATGAATACCAAGGACATCCTCTCCCCTTATTGGTCAGATGTGTCTTCCACTAGAAGTAAAGTAAATTACAGGAAAACGAGCTTGTGGACAACTGCTGTTGTTACTGTTTCTGTGACGTGGGAGTTGGTCATCTTTATGGTGATTGTTTATTTCATTATTGCACAGCAATGTAGTGCACCAGAGTTCACTAGATGATTTAGGTCGAGACCTCCTCTTTTTGGGGGGGTCTTGGTGTGGCAGTTTGGTGCGAGTGTGAGTGTGAGTACTGTGTACACCAGACAGAAAACACCACACCAGCAGGGGAAGCAAACTAGAGTTCAATTTAAACAACTAATGCCTGACTAGCTAATGCACCTAGAAGGTGTAGGAGAAACTACAGTATCTAACATTATTCCACCTTGTTTGCCAATTTCCGATTGACAAGTGGCCATTACAAACTTTTAGACACAAATGAACCTACATCAGAGACAACATAATTTAGTATAACCAGTTGTCTTTACTTTTTCACAGGCAGTAGGAGCTGATGTGACATAAAACTAAAGTTAGTTAGTAAAAGTTAGAACTATTACTTCTTTGATTCTGGCATGCAGCGATGCAGCAAGATGATATTTTTAATATGTGATGCAGACTAAGGTGAATGTGTTTGCCTCTTGTTTCGTTTCGCCTCCAGCAGCCATAACGACCTTATGACGAAGACCGTAAAAGAATCTTTAAGGGAAAAAAAATATTAATTTGATTAATTTAATTTAAAATGATTAAATAAAAATCAAAACCTGAACCTTTTCATTTACATATATATTCAGAACTTTAATTCGATACTTTTGATTCCCCATTATAAGTTATTACATCTCTGAATCTTGGAACAAATTGCTCACCTGGATTCTTCCTGGAAGACCCTTAAGCTTCATCAGTGTAGAGGGAAGATGTCTGATCTACCATACTCAGGTTTATTCACAGATTTTTATGAGGTTTAAGTCGTGTCTTTAAACATGGCTGGATGCACTGGATCGTTGCCCTGCTGAAGTTTCATGTATATTGGAGAATTTTTTTTTTCAACAAACTAAAGAATCTTAGTCCTTGTGCTCTTTAAGATTAAGACATGCTTTGGCTTTTATTTAACAGCGCTACCATAAAGGCCTGATTGATGTGTTGGACTGAGAGGTCCTGTCCCTGCTTAGAACCTCTAAAGCTTTGTGAGAGCAACCACTGGATTCCTGGTCACCTTCCTGACCGAGGACCTTGTTCAATGATGTTTCCAGCTTTATCCATTTTATACCTATTAAAGCCGATGATCTCCTGGGAACACATTTTATGGTGATCTATGTCTCAACACAAAACATTATTGTGTACTGAATAAAACTAGTGAAGAGTTCTAAAAATGACCAGGCTGACTATAACTATATCTACAGTATGACCTATGGCAAATAGGTGCCAAAACACTCAGCAGAACCCCTTTACTCTTTTTAACAATCTTTATTATTTGAACCTTTTTAAAACATTTGACAATGCCTGATGCGATGGCAGTGTCAGGATCCTCCTAGAATCTATTGGGCTTCTCTACCAGATTCTGGAGACAAACAAGAGGTAAGAGAAACGATCAAGTACGAATTTCTAAAGGGTTAGTTATTTAACTGACTAGTGTCCATGACTGGGGTCCTCCACATGGTCACAGATAATGGTAAGTGTAAAGTGGTTCATTCACACCAGAGGCAGAGAACAGAGTACAAACAGATGTCCAAGGTCCCAAAACACCAGCGAGAATATAGGAAACAAACTTACAGTTTCAAGGGGGAACAGGCATTTCGAAAATAAGCAGAGTTCAAAAAAGAGTCCTCGAGAAACAGAGCAGACAATCTGGCAAAGTTAATGGGGCAGGAGAGCTACTTAAAAAGAGAGGAGCACATGTGGGTTGAATTAAGCTGATTACCAGGTAAGTCAAGAGCAGAGGTAAGTATAGAGAGATACAGGAAATCAGAGAAATATTTCAAAATAAAAGCCAGAGACACCAAGTAAAGTGCAGGATTTACCACCAGTGAAAAGTTTGGACTCGCATAAAAATGACCATGTTTTTGAAAGAAAAGCAGACTTTAAAAAAATAGATCAGAATTACATTATAGTCATTGTTAATATTGCAAATGACTAATGTAGCCAGAAGCAGCTGTTTTAAAACTAATAATAACATAAACATACAGAAGTCCATAATCAGCAAGCATTAGTAGTGTCTTCCAGTACCAAGTTGTTTTTGCTAATGCTAATGTTTATGAAGTTAAATTGATAACTGACCATTAGAAACCCCTTTTCAATCACGGTAACAGCTGAATACATGGATCTTTTAATGGAAAACATTAAAAGATACATGTTTTGACTGATGCATATTATAACAACTGCACTGTTGTTCCAAATGTATCTTCTTCCCACTTAAATTCATGCTTTACAACTCACTGTGGGAATGATTTACCTGCACTAAACAATTCAACCTAAAAGATTGCAACAAAAAATAATGTAAATAAGGGTGAAAATGTATCAAGATCTTTTACATTAACTAATAAATATTATTTGTAAAATACGCCTGTTTGTTTGACACAATTTGTTTTTTTCATTCAAACACTTTAACAACCTATGGGGTGAAGAGTTACATTTGTACATTTATGAATGTACATGAATACCTTACATTTGTGTTACCAAAGGTTACAGATTAATGCCAAGCAGCATTACTTGTGTCAGATGTTATATTTCTGCTCACATCTGTTTAGCCTCTGTCTTCATATGTGCATACATCAGTTAACCAGGCAATGTCCCCAAATAGACCCACTGTAATTTCAAATGCAGTGATTCTTAACCTGCTGAGTTTATTTCTTCCTTTTTTTGTGCATATTGTCATAGCCAATATTTAGGTAAGTCTTTCTGTCTGCAGTGACCTTGTCTACAAAATAAACAAACAAATTAACTTTCAGCAGCAGCAGGATCAATAAAATATAACAGACTGTTTGTAATTAAATCAGCCAGTCAGGTATGTCTAACTCAATAGTGCAGGTTATTTTGGTTGATTATCTTTACCATGATGTATGTTAGAACTTTCAGCAGTTTTATTGAAGTATTTAAAATGCTGAAAACTTAATGAGTTCAGTGATTCAAACATTTGAACTCTTTTACATCTTGAGTTTCTTCAGAGCTTTGTCAACGTAGATACTTGAATATGGTTGAGTTGAGCAGCCCTGATGGCTCCATGGGGGGTCCAGAGAAGAGTGAACAGGGACAGCTCAGTAGGCCACTGTAACAGCACTCATATCTGTCTCTGGGGGTAGATTAAGCTTAATTAACTAAACCATCCAGCACGCTTGGATGAATGGATACAAGTCAAGGGCAGAGCAGTCACGGGTGTGCTCACACATTCTCTGGCAGCCAGTGAGACAGAATTTTGTGTCAAATATTATTTGTGTGTGTGTGTGTAAAAGTAGCAAGACCATAATATTGACCTATATTTAGTCTTGTAATGTGTGTTTTACACAGCCAGAAAACACAAATACCTGTGTCCTACACGTGAGATGCAGCTTTCCACTTATGGCTGTTGAGCTTCCTAAAGATACAACAAATTGTTAGTGTTCACAAAGAGCTATTTTACTTAGCAGCACTGTAAATTTATGTTTTTCATATGTACAGAAAACACTGAGGAGAAAGTGTAAGAATTAATAACATCAAAAACTACAGAGGAAACTAGTAAACGTTCACCCTGCAGAGCTCCAAGAGAAACGACTATCTAATGCATCCAATTTCTTATCTTCAAGTCAGTACAATCTTTTTTCCCAGATCATTTTCTTAGCAAATGATGTTGTTGTTCAATCCTGTTTTTAGCCACAAGCCAAACAGCTGTTGTTGTTTTCTTATGTAGTCTGTGTTACGAGCCCTCCCTGGCCCTAACATTCACTCCCTGCTCTTCTTTTCTCCAGGGCAGCACGCCCTCCTTTTTCACATTGATATCTCCCCTTTAGTTCCAGTTATCTATAACGATAATTACTCCAACCATATGTGAATTTAAATGATGCCTTGCAAACGTGTAAATGTGTGTGTATTTTTTGCACATTGCTAATAAAGTCGCAGTGCTTGTTAATCTGAACTGTCAGGGAAATGCATGCAAATCGATTGAATGTGTCAGCTTTATCATTGCAAACAACTGTTTTATATAGATATATAGATGACTTAATCGGTATATGACGGTACACTGGCATGTTTGACACTTCACTAATGCACCTCATCCTGATCAAATTTATCACAGGAATATATCCCAGATTTTTCTCTTTTAAAGGATTATTTCCACTGTTTAGCAGACATAATAATGTGCACACAGAGACATGTTTGCTTTGCTCAATCACAAATCCACATGTACTGTAAATGATAACTCATCTCATGCTGCATCTTGACCTGTATGTTGCCACTGCGATATAACATTTCTCCACTAGAGGGGACATGGGTACTGGCATAATGCAGCTTGATTCACTGTTACTGGGCCACATTATTTATTACAAAATCTGATCCACAAAAAAAAAAAAAGATGGCATAAATGTGCTGTCGTTTTGACTGGCAAAAAGATACTAAATTGCAGCAAAAGACTTTTGCTGCTTTTACTGCTTTTTCATCTTTTCTTTTGTTGCCCGAACATATTTATTCATTTATTTTTGTCTCTGCATACCCCACATCTCCTAGATCTCTATATTTTAGGGTCATCCTTGTCTGCTTACCTGCTGTTGTCAGATAGAAAAACACAGTGATTAACTACCATGGAGACTTAATTAACAAATCAAACATCTGGATATTCAGACTAGGCCTATTGCAAAGGCTTAGCTGCCTCTTGTAAGAGTGGCCGTTTGATGTATCAAACAGTGTGTCCTGATGTTTCTTGTGAATTTTTCCCATCTGGTTGGTTTTTGTATTCTGACTTTTTCCAGGTTCTACCTCTTTGCAACTTTCACTGTTTAATGCCGCTTATTTACAGATATTTGTAGAGTAAATGATGAAGGACGAGAACAAGTACCTGTAGGCAACATGTAGCATAACTGTAGCATTAATCGTCAACTCGGTCTGAGCCTCCTCAGTGTTAAAAGACAAATCGAATGAGACATGGAAATGCTGGATGAGCACTTAAATTTGAACTTGCATCACAAGTTCAGAATTTCTTTACTTGCACTGAAGCTTAAATGTACTGAAACACAAAATCCATGACTTGATGTTTGTAAGGCTTGTAAACTACTGACAAGAAATATCAGTTCAACACTAGATTCATTTATTAATGTATTTACTTCTGGTATGGTATAATTAGGTTAACTGCACAGAACAATCAGTGCAGAAAGAGTGGAATCATTGTGGAATAGTAACAGTGCTAAAACACGGATAAATGAGACTCTATTGCATATTTCCAGCTTCATGCCCACCTCATGTAGTGCAACTGCAATTATACTAGCAACCATCATAATCATGGTTTTGACTTTCAACATTTCAAATCAGATGTGCACTACACTCAACACATCAATCCTTTAAATAAGTTTGAAGATGCAAGAGGACTGTGAATTTTAACTTTAACATAACATAATTGCAAATGTATTAAATGTATTACCCATTAATACAATGGACCTGCTGTATGCCCATCACATTTCTGTCTTTACATGTCAGATGTCGTATTTCTGTCTATAACATGTCGACACATCACAAAACATCTAATACAATTACACATTGTTGTCCAAAGTGCTTTGGAGATGTGGCACTGACTCCTCAATGCTCTATCCACTGAGCTAATATCCTACAACCATTGCTTTTTGGCTTACCCCACCTTATCCTCAGGCTGCACCAGCTGCTGTCTACCTCCGAACACGCTCCACGCCCCTGATATGTCGTCCTCTACCTGCCTTGTACCTCCTCCTCCTCATTTGTAGCCGTTCTTTCCCCCTTTTTGGCCGCAACTTCCGAAAAGGTGAACAGAAGTGATTTTCAATAGCACCGTGCATGACTAATGGTGGAAACATGTTAAAATCATCGCAGAAATGTCCTTGGGAAGACAAATGAATTTTCAGCAGAATAATTAACTTAATTAACAAATTTGTATGCATATTCATCAGGGCCATTGAAGTCTTTCCAGCTCAGCTTGATGAACGTTGCTGTGTAATAACCAGCTCATTTACATTCTGCCATCCACTGCCATTTGTGTGGATTACTGAGAAAAGGCAAAGTGTGTGTGAGCGTGCGTGCATGATGCGTAAGTGTGCACACTTTCCTCTTTCCTTTAACATCTCAAATAGCAAACTTGATGCCTTGGACATACTGCCCAATATTGGATGCGCACACATAAATACACACTAATATATAGGGGACATTCACAACATGAATGCAAGCAGGCCTGACTTTATGTATGTATGTGCGCTCTACATCCATATCTCCTTGCACCCTCACCCCCCTTCTCTCTGGTGGCCAGTTCTTGGCACCGATCCTGAATCGTAAACCCTCCTGGGTTGCCAGACTGTGCATTGTTAAAAACGTGAGGCCCCCTGTACCTCCTCCTAGTCTCTGCAGGGCAATCTTTAAAGCCAGCAAGGTGTGACGGCACAGACTGGCAGCTTGGCAGCCATGCCCGAGGATACCAACGTTCCGTCAGCCGTGAACGGGCACCATCACATGGGCTCGCCTAACTAATATGCTCACCGTACATGTGCCTTTCTCATGCCTCATCTGTGCCAGTCAGAGACAAAGGAATTCATTAAGAAATTTCACATGGAGCTGTTTTGTGATTTCGCCGGGATATAGTTAATAGGGAATTTCACACAAGCTAAGGTAACTGAGGGATAGATTATCCAAACGAGTTCCCAAAAGTCACTGCATGTGCCTTATATGTGATCCGGTTGAGCAAGGAACAAAAGGAAAACTTATTTTATGGAAGACAGTGCAGGATATTATCTCTAACAATATGTTTCTTCTTCTCAACAAGGATTTTTCCTCTGATTGAGGTGACAGCGAACACTGTTAGAAACAGACACTTCCCAGCAGGTTACCTACCACCCTGTCAGAAAACTGCTGCACTAGTAACATTATCCTCCCAACATAAAAAGGAATGCAAAGCAAATGCTTTTGCACCTTTAACATAACCAATATGGTGCTCTGTCCTGAGATTTTGCAGCAGTAATTATCACATTTATAAAAAAAAAATCAGCATCACCTGAAAAACTTGTGATATTCAGCATACTTTCTTCCCTTTGCCTCTGTGATACTTTCTCCTACGCTTTTTATGCAGACATATGTGTGACACTTGAAGCTGTTATCATAGCTGGAAGTGTGAAAGAGAATTGTTGCAGTAATATGCCACTCTTGAGTGTTATGACAGGAAAATGCTTTTCAGATACAGAATTGGCATTTTTAAGTCTAGTCTGACACAACAATGTTTGTCTTCTGTACTGATAACAGTGACGCCAAGTTTGCAAATTAGTTTCTCTGGAAATGCTTTGATAGATCGTTTGGAGACGGATTTGTACGATAAAATAAATCCACGCTTATTGGGAGACTTGCTGCATTTTTAATGACATGTTTTTGTCAAAAAAAACCCCTCATTTATCTCGTTGTCTGACCCTTTTTGTTTTGAAGCTTCCACTGAAGCAAGACGAACACAAAACACAAATGGACCATTAAACTGACCTTCAAACTGGGCTCTGTGAAAACGAAATGGCTGTCACCATACTGATGCAGAAATGTACATAACTACACACTGTTTACACCACAGTGAGAAATATGAAAAACACACATCAGATGCTGGTCTTCATGATCCTGCTCTCTGAAGTAACAATTGCCAAAGCTCAGCTGAATAAATTGATGAAAGTTTCGATCATAGAAGATGAAGGGAGGTTTGCATGGATGGAAACTCTTCCCTGCAGGCCTGTTTATGTGATTGTTGCTTTTGTACAATATAATAGCTGCACCATGATATTGTCAAAACCTGTCACAGTAAATACCTGGATTTGCCATAAAGGGATGTGGACTCTGTACAGTCCATTGATTTCACAAACATATACAGTATTTTTAGTCTCTGCATAACTTGGCCAAGTCTATCACAAAATACAGTCTTGTAACTTCTTTGTATCTCTTCTTTTGAGGTAGTGGGGGGTGGGTGTATTTGACGATGGTACCGTTTGATGGTGCAATTGATGGGAAAGTTCTGAAGAAAGTCCCAAAGCCTCAGAGGAATTTGATTACCTCCATCCATTATCTGCACAGTGAGCAATCGCGAGGCTCACCATCTGTCATCCGTTTCATTTGCATCGTCAACACCTGCCCTGCCTGTTTATGCCTTCACATTTTTTATAAGCTGCCTTTCATGGCGGGGAAAAATGTTGACTTTTCCCTCTAAATACATTAATTCCACAAGTTCAAAGAACATATTGAATGCGAACAACTTGGTTTATGTGTAATAGAATCTAGGAACTCTCCTTTTTATTGGTACAGATTAAAAAACATTCAGAAGACCTTCATGGTTTAGTGAGCAACTAGGTGTTTTATTTTACAGACTCAGATAGATGAGTTAGATAGATAGATAGATAGATAGATAGATAGATAGATAGATCACTCAATTTTCATATCACACCACATCCTCCTGTTTGTTGCCAACACATTGTGCTGCATACACCGCCGCTTCTCTCCCTCCCTCCCTCCTCAATCCTCCCCCATCCATCCATCCCGTCTCCCATATCCCCAGGTGGTGCCGACGGCTGCGGGGCCCATTAGCGACAGAATTCCTGCCTCCAGCAGGCCATGCGTGTCCCGAGTGACACATTTTTGGACCAGCACCAAGAATCCAACCCTCTGCAGACAGCTCACTTCCCTCTGCAGTCCACAGTATGTGCGTGTGTGTCTGTGTGTGAGAGAAGGAGAGAGAGAGAGAGAGAGGCCTTGAGAACACAGCATGAGTCCCACAGGAAATGCTTGAAAGGCAGTATGGGCCAGATTGGTGATGGCGCAGAATGGACTAGAATACTAAAAAATAATGCAAAGATATTCTTCAGTAGACAGATCATACATCGACAAGATGAGTCTCCTGCCTGGTTGGGACATTTGTTAGAGCCATAACCTCCACAACAATCCTCCACTGTGCATCTGCGTGACTTACAATGTAAATGGCATAGACGTATTCTCTTTCATAGAAAATCTAATTGGATTTTTCCAATGCTCCTTGTTGTTTGTTGCTGCTCTTTGCCAGCTGATGCTTGTGTACCAAGTTTTATTTTACAAACAGCTCCTGCACACAAAACTAGCTCAAAGTGAGATTTTTTGTATTGATTTTTTTTCAGTTCAGTTAAAGGTGGAAGTTTAGTCACAAGCTTGTGTGACCTGATTGCACAAGTGATATTTAATGGATGGTGAAAAATCTATTTAATCGTAAGGAGGAGTGATTATGAACCAATACATTATGAGTTAAAAAAGAGCAGTAAGTCATTTTAGTATAGATATTATGAATGGATTCTTTCTCCATACTAATAGATAGTTAATTATGTACCTAATGACTCCTCACAAAGCGCTATATAATTAGTCTAGATGAGCCAAGAAAGTTCCTTCATGTTCTTACATGTTTAATGTTGGTGATTTCTCATTTCCAAATGGCAATATGGGTCATGGTGGTATAACATTAGCCTCTGTGTGTCTACAGAAAGGTACTTATCTATCTATCTATCTATCTATCTATCTATCTATCTATCTATCTATCTATCTATCTATCTATCTATCTATCTATCTATCTATCTATCTATCTATCTATCTATCTATCTATCTATCTATCTATCTATCTATCTATCTATCTATCTATCTATCTATCTCTAAATTAGTTGAAAACAGCTTGAATGTTGTTTTACATG
>OMLM01006361.1:0-16231 GCA_900302695.1 Helostoma temminkii | reverse complement strand
TAGAGAGAGAGAGAGAGAGAGAGAGAGAGAGAGAGGGAGAGAGAGAGAGAGAGAGAGAGAGAGAAAGAGAGAGAGGCACAACTACAGGAGAGAGAAGACACAAAGTTAATAACAGGCAGTGGTGGCGTATGAGTTGATGGAGAAAGGAGCGGGAGCTCAGTGTGTCGAAGGGAAGTCCCCCAGCATCTTTAGCAGCATAACTAAGAGCTGGTTCAGAGGTCGCTGAGCCAGCTCTAACTATAAGCTTTATCAAAAAGGAAAGTTTTAAGTCTAGTCTTAAAAGTAGAGACAGTGTCTGCTTCCCGAACATGAACTGGGAGCTGGTTCCACAGGAGAGGAGCTTAATAGCTAAAGGCTCTGCCTCCCATTCTACATTTAGACACTCTGGGAACCACAAGTAGACCTGTAGACCACAAGTGTTCTGCTGGGATGATATGGTACTATGAGGTCTATAACTTAAGCTATAAATCAATCTACTCCTCTGCCATGCTCTGCAGAGCTCCTCAGGATTGAGTCATGATCATATTAAATTGAATAAGAAGTTGCAAGATTAAGTAACCAAGAATAAATTATGACAATTCTCTGATTGGTGTAAAGAGCAAGCCAAAAACATTTAGGAGCAAATATCTGCACTGCTGCCAGGCCATAATGCTAGTCAGACTTTACAGGAGGTGTTGGCAGCACCTCTGCCGAATAAGAACATATTTCTAATAAATAACATACAGTATAGGAAAAATGTTTCATACTGTAGATTTAAGTAAGACTTAAACTGAACATATATTTTAAGGACACTAAGCAGAATCTATGATGGAACAGTCAGATTGCACATGATTGGTATGATCAAATTTGTGGAGGTTTAGCACACCTGTGAAGAAAACCAGGCTCTATGCATCTTATTTAAAATTTCCTTCAGTAACAAAGTTTGTCCCATGGAATCTAGCTCCCATCCACTCACTATTATAGTAGGCGCTTGGTAAGCTTTTCTCATATTTCTTCGTCTTAAATGATGCTAAACAAGTGTTCAGGTGCTGGGTGTTAACTTCCAAGTCCTCTGGGTTTTACATTGGTTTCTGTTCATTTGGGTTAAGAGAAAAACCAAATCACTTTACTTTACTTTAATCACATCACTTTTGGATGAGGGGCTGTCATTCATCGCCCATCGTGTTCTCAACAACGAGCTTTTGTTGGCATCCATCTGTAACACACCACTCTCTCTCTGACAGTGTGCTTTAAACGCACAGTTCAACTTTCTCTGCTGCTGAGACAAACTGTCCTAAGGATCTTTTGTTTCTCTGGCAGAGCAGAGAAGGTGAGTCTGGTCATGTTATAATATAGCTGATGATGCCATATATGTGACTAATGTTGATGACAGCGATGATTTGTCTTACATTGTAATTTCAGCACCTAGCACTGGGGACTGGCTTACATGTTTATGTAATGTTAGTGTAACTCTTCTCTGCCAAACCAGTTCCCGACTTGGACAAACAAAGTTGAAACTTAAACTTGAAACGCCCCAGTCATTATTCGTTCACCCTGTGTTTCTCTTCCCAATCCCTCTATTCCTGTTCTTCTTAAACCCTCCACCCCCTCTCCACTGAAGACCCAGAGACCTTATGCAACCCAATCAGTACCCTATTTAGGGAAATCAAGTTAAATAAACTGTGATGTGAACCAAATCCAAATAGGGTCTCTTATATAAGAATGAGTTTGCTTCATAGATGAATGGCTCTTGGAATGAATGTGGATTCCCAGGGCCTGTATTTATTTTCATTACTTTTAGGAAAAGTGAGCAAAGTGAGGATGGAGAGAAGAATAAGAAATTCATCTTCACTCATTTCATTTTAAAGAGTCACTCCCCAATTCCATGGTTTCATCATGCATCTATGTGATTGATTTTTTTCAATAAACATCAGTCAGTGAATCTAAAGTTTCTCATGTCTGTCAGCTGAAAGCTCTGAAAAGCTTGTACATGGCAGGTTTACATGTGTCGGCTCATCTCTGTATTAATGGATCACACCAGTTGGGATCACACGTGTGAAACTTCTGACCTAAACATCCTCTGCCTTTTTAGATGTTGACTCTGGATTCAGTGCAGAATTGCACAGTTATGTTCTAACAGGACACGAAACTGACTATGCCTGAGAAATAAAACCTATGATCTAGGCTGTATGATTTAGCATCAGTGGTGTGGGGCTTTTGCACAAGGCTCAGATGCATGATTCTGTCAACGCAGGCTGAACAACACAAAAAAAGTTTACACAGGAAGACTTGAATGTGCAAACAATCCTGTGAGGAGAGAAATAGTGTTTGTTTTAAAGATGAGATGAAACTTTAATGATCCTTTGGGGAAATTCTGTTGTTGCAGCGGTAACATAGTGTGATTCAGAAAAGCATATAGGCTATTTAACATTAAAACATGAGTCACTGCAGGAGAGATGGTTGCCAAAATGTCAAGCACAGTTATGTAGGTTTGATTTCAAACTGTAGTAGGACTATAGGCCACATGGCCTATGATAATAACACCACATGCTAGTGAGCGCAGTAATCACAATTGTTGCGATCTGTGACATTGTAACGTGGTCCTCTCCACCACCACTAGTGTCACACACGCAAACATTTTGCTCATCTTCAGATCTGTACCACATGCAGTTCCCTTTATTCTCTCTCTCACTGACAAGCATAACTCATCGATGAACTGATTCAGGATCTGTAAAACAGACCATACAGTATGTGACCACAGAGGACATAACCTGCAAAGACATTGGTGACTGATGTAGTGTCGCTGGGAGAATTTACACGTTTTTAACTTGTGTCTACAGTGAGCCTCGGAGTTTGAACAATGACATTTCAGCCTGTCTTTAATGCTTCTTGGATGCTGGTGTATGAGCTGCATGGGGATGGAGAGTCAGTTGATTTGGTTTCACAAAATGTGGTTTTGATTTGACATCGATATCAGTGTTTTTTACTATCAGGGGTGGGTGTCACTTAGAGGAAAGGAATATGTCATCACACTTTTATCCAAAGTGACTTACAAATAAATTTTTAAATACTTTTACAGCAAAAATGTATGTGTGCATTTAATTTAGATTAATTAATCACTGTGTGCAATTAATTATTTTGAATGACTTGACAGCACTACTATATATGGCTGCACATGCCTCCGCTTTCACAGAAACACTAATGCCAAGCACAACACAGCATGACTTTTTTATTCTTGTTAAAACTGAATGTAGGGTATTTATTTGGGACAGCATAAAGCTCAATTAGTAGGGCAGTTGTCTTTCAACGCCAGGGTTGGCAGGTTCAATTTCTGGTCCTCCCTAGCTACATGCTTTGGAAAACCCTGTAGTAGCGCTGTTCCATACATGCAACTTTCCCAACAACAATTTCCCCAAGGGCATCATCAAGTATCTTTTATTATGTTAGCTATAGCCTTTAGCCTTTTGCTTAGACTACATTTTATTAGCCGCACTTTGCCTTTTGAAATGCGAATTGGTGGGAAATGGATAAAGGACACTTCAACATGTGGCCACGAGGATCCAATAACCCTGTAGATTGTGGATGACTGCTTTACCAACTCACTGTATTTTTAATCATGGCCAAATCTTGGCAATAATGAGTCTCTTTATTTAGCAATGCTGCTGAGAAAAAGTATTTTATTTAAAAAATATGCAGGTATTATTATTACTCATATGCAAAACAAAGTATGGATAAGTGCAGGTCATCCACAAATTGCAAGGTTGGTGGTTTGATGCCCATCTTCTTCTAGCCACATGTGTCCTTGGATGGCAGCTGTCCTAAGTTTTACTGTTGCAAGTTTATCAATTTAAAAGGCTAATGATAATTAGCAGGTGCTGTTAAAGTCTGATCAGTGTGCACTGGCAGCTCTCTTCAAGCTGGTATTTGTGAGATTTGGAAGCTGATATCATTTCCACACAGTAATCTCTTGACCTGTTCCATTCACTGTGTCGGACTAAACATTGATGTTGGCTGTGTGATGAGTGGCTGGACTAGACTGGAAAAGGAGGTTACTGTTTCCTAAACTCAGACTAAACTCTGCCCTGGTCTCTGTCGTTGAGAGGGGGAAAAAAGATGCAGCTGAAAGAACAAGATGACAGCAAGAATGATGATGAGGAAGATTACTGGGGGCTTTTTAGTGATCCTAATGGTCTGTTGTGTATGAACTTGAGAAAGACAAGTGTCCATACACATTTCAGCTGACACCACATTTCAGCCTCTGTTCAAATCATTCGGTAATCCCACAACTAAACATGGCTGAATGACACTCCTCAATATGAGGCAGGTGTTGCTCTTTAATCCCAGCTGGCTGTTATAACTGTTATCTTTGTATATAAATACCAAGATAAATTAATCTACTGTTTTGATTTATAAAGCAGGAGTAGCTTTGCAGGAGCATTCAGCAGCAAGGGAGTGTTTATGTGTTATGTAAGCATGACATTGCCACAGAAGGCCCTAACCATAGGTAGGACAAAAACATCCTCACTTCTTCCATTCCTCTCTCTGTACCCAGGCCATTTCCTGCAGCTGAGTCCAGCGCTGATATCATCCTAATCAGTCCCACTGCCCTGATCTTTGCCCTTATGTAGCGGATAAGGAAGTGTCAGTGGGAACCGACTGGGTCAGGTCGGGTCTCAGTCCTGGGATCCTGATTCCTGGCTGCTCTGTGGGCTCTTCGTCCCTCCCTGTATCAAACCCCCCACATGTGTTTCCTGTTGTTTTTCAGGCTAGCAGCACGGTGCAGGCCCACAGCACCAGAGCTAGGGCCTTTTCCTGAGCCTTTGTTTGGCCTGGCCTCTGGGAATGGCTTAAATTTAGGTGTGTGTGACAGAAGACCCCACCAAGCCCTACCCCCACGATCATCTTGTGTGCCACAGTCAACAGTCTTTTTTTTCATACATGGCTTACCTCCCCTGTCTGTCCAAATTTATAACCTGAAAACAGGATCAAGTCTCTCCTCCACTGTACCCAAGAGGAGAGAAAGAGAGGAGTGTGAGCTTATAGCTAAGTTCTTTTCGTTTTTACAGAATCATGTTAACATATATAATGTATTCTTTTAAAAAATTACATTTTATCCTCTACTTTGCACAGAATAGAATAAACAATTTTAAAACTTGAGGTCCGTTAACTAACTTTTTTTGACTTCACAAGGATTCACATGGTTCACAATATTTTACAGCTGTCTTACAAAAAATAGTCAGGTGTTAGGAGGTCTTAAGCTGCATGCAGCACACGGAACCTCAAACTTCCTAGACATTACCTGGGTGGGTCTACATGTAAGACGCCCCTAGCACAAAGTCACTGAAGAATCAGGTCTGGACATTGTGCAGAGTTGTGGGTTCACACATGTAGGAGACAGTAGGACATAGTCTGGGTCAGACACATTCTCACTGGGAGAAATAGTTTGTTTGGTTTCAGAGGGGGGTGATCCCTGGGTAGAGAGCGTGCAGCAGGCCTTACAGAGGAATAAATGATGATGAGCAACATACAGTCCTTGTTCTGTTCCAAAATCAATTCAAATGTGTTTTTTAAAACTCAAATTCTCTTCTGTGGTATTTGTAGTGGAAACTTCCCTCTTTGGTTCAGTGGTAGGAACAAAACAATATAACTATAATGAAAGAGATTCATTTAATGTGACTAATTTGGAAGCTCAACACCTTAAATGTGTTCAAGAAAACTTTCTGATACATTTTTACTCAGAGGAATGTTTTTGGCCCCATCACTTACATAAAAAGCATCTTTTTCAGGAATCTCTTAAAGGCCTGTATGATCAGGACGAGCGATTACAGCAAGTAAAACCTAGGCTGAGTAAACTCCAGAAAAATCACTCACATCTTTTGGTCCTTTAAAGAGATATGACTAAAAGTGTGTGTTGTTTTTGAAATAATAATCAATAAGTAAGGCCTGTAAGTCTAGTTAGACCACCAAGCGACAATAGTGTTTACATGGATGAATAAAGCGTGGAGAGTGTGACAAAACATTACAGAATGTCCCACTTCACTAGACAGTTGCACAACACTGCAGCTCGGGAATATTAACTAGTGGAAATTGACTTCTATTTTTACTTAATTATCTCCAGCGGTGTGCAAGGCCAGGCTGTTTGTACCACCTCTGAATTTTCCATATAGGGGGGAGTGCATAGAGGCTTTATTAGAAGCAGGCTCTGCTGTTTGAGAGCAGAACTCATCTGCTCTCTCTCAGGCTCTGCTGATGTTGAGATGTTTTGTTCGTGGCCTTTTTTAATTGAAAAGACACCAAAACCCGAGCCCCTCCAGCAGAACGAGACTTGTTCGCATTTCTAGGATCTCAGGAGGCCCCTCGGTGTTGCCCCCCGAATGCTTTCCATCAAGGAGCCGGCACGCTAATTTACAGTGTGGTGAGAAAAAAACTGATGGCTCAGCAGTTTGCTCTCCTCCTCCCCCTCTTCCTGCCAACCGCCATCGCCACCCCTCCTTATTCTCGTTCTCTCTCACTCTCTCCTCTTCCTTGACATAGCAGTACTGTGCCAGCGTGTGACATCACAGCACTCATCCAAACATGTCCAAACATTCCCAGCAGCAAATAGAGCAGGGACGCGAGAATGGCTTCCATATGAAATACCCTGTATCCATTCTGCCTCTCCATTCTTTTCTATATGGGAGGAGGTGGACGAGCATGATGACAGGACAAGATGAAGTAGAAACTAGAGAACTGGCAGCTTTTCTTCCTGAGTGAAACTTTAAATGCAGTTTTCATCTTCAGCTGGCATGCAGCATTAGCCCACAGCCAGGCCTGCTCTCGCAAATCTATCATTTTAGCATCTCTGTGTAGACAGGAAAGGCTGCTCTTCAGGTCTCTTTCTCTCTTACTCTGTGATTGAGGAAATGGTAACTGGATCTCGGTGCTGGGCTGTTCTCCTTCCAGCCGCCACAGGTTTAGCTTGGCTGCAGGCCAGCCAACAGCCTGACACTCCATAGCATGGGAACATCCTGCCTCCCCGGCCTGACTGCAGCACCAGCTCCCCCTGAAGAACTGAACGCACCATCCAGAGCACACATAAAATCATTTATTTATTTGTGTCCTCATCAATGGAAGAAATACATGAAGTGTTTCCATATGGGAGCAATTTGAGATCACACGCACACACGCACGCACACTGAAACGGCAGGTTGTCAAATCCAGTATAAGAAGTGGTACAGCGGTGTGTGCGTGTGTATGTGTGTGTTTAAATGTACTCTAGTGGAGTGAAGAGAATAGAGGCCTGCACAAAGTGATTAATGAATGTCTGCCCTTTGTTCTCTTTCAGCCCAGGGGGTTTATGGCCCTACAGTTCCCCTTAAATCTCTCACAAACACACACACACACACTCTGCTCCTTTATATCGCAAACACAAGCTCAGGACTCGTTCTGTTTCTCCAGGCTTTGATTTATAGGTCGTCAGTCCGAGTGAAAGGCTGCCCACAGATGGAACAGTGTGTGTTTCAGTGTGGGGGAGTGTGTTTGTGTGTAAGTGTTTCTGTGTGTACAGTACATCTGTGCATATTTGCACACGTGCATTTGTGAGTGTACAAGAGTGTGTTTTTGCGCGCAGTGTGTGCACGATGATGGAGAAAGAAAAGCCCGCTTCAAAGCCGTTCCAAGATGCCATGGAAGCGGAGCCTTTGTTTGGCCGCCTTGTTATTCTTCCCATTAATCATAGTTAATGTCCATCTAATCCTTCCTGCACTGCCCTGATTGCTGGTCGGGGGTCATCATCACCAGACAGAAAAAATAACATGAGGAGAAGAAGAAGAAGAAGAAGGAAGACAAAAAGACGAAGGGGGCACTTGCTGCACTTCAACTCTGATCCTGGAACTATTGTTCTGCTAATTGATGACTGCTGATTGGGTTAAAATATTTCGTCCTGATCAAAGAAAAACGCCCTCAATTAATCTACTGCTGTGCTCCATGGCTTAACACATTCTTGGCCTGCTGTTGGCAAACAATGTAAAGAAAGAAAAAGAGAAATTGAGGAGTATAGCAGGAGGTGGAGGTGGTGGTGTGGTGAAGTAGCAGGTGACCCAAAGGAGCTGGTGGGTAAAAGGCTGCTCCAGCAATCAAGAGGACTTAGTCGTATATTCTTCCCTCAATGAACTCCTTGTCTCAGTGTGTGCGTGTATATGAGAGGGATGGAAATACAGATGTTTCTTAAAAACATCAATATTGTTCCATTAGATTTCTACATGGAATCTGTTCAAGTTCCATACATGATGATTTTTCCCATGTGTGACAGAACTTCAGCCAATGTTAGTGTTTAATCAGGTAGAAAAGTAAAGGAAAACAGGCTGGAGTGTGTGTGCACCTGCTTGGCTGATACTCCTTTTGCGTTTGTTAGTTTTTAATTGTAAATATATGTGAAAAATGAAAACTATTAGCATACCATACAAATCAGCTCACTGTACAACTGGTTTATTTTAGCTGGAGACCTCTGTTGCGCGTCATACCTTCTCTCTATGTTTACCTCTCTATCTTTACAGTCTGCCTCTTTGCAACATACATAATACAACACAACAAGTTATCTCAAGGCACTTTACAAGGTAAGGTTATGACCTTACAGAATATAACGATATAAATATTGAGAAACCCAACAGATCCCACTTCAGCAGCACTAGGAGACAGTGGAGAGGAAAAACTCCCTTTAAAGGAAGAGAACTCCAGCAGAACTGAGCTCAGGTTGGGAGGCCATCTGCCTCAACCGTTTGGTGTGAGTGGAAAGTGAGAGAGAAAAGAACATTATTCAACAGAAGAACAACAACAAGCAGAAGACAAAACACTGGTTAGTTGGGCCAGTAACCACACATACAGCTCTGAGAACGGGATTTTTCTCATAGTATGCACTTCCAACCACTTCCAGTTCTCCTTAATACATGGCTCAGTCTTGCTGCCATTTTGCCATTTATTGCATCAGCACAAAAAGCATTTTTTAGCATAATCCATCATTGTAAACAATGCTGTAGCTAGGACACCTCCAACTCCAACAAGATCAGTTATAAATTAATTTTCAAACCAAAGATTTTGTACTAGTTAAACTAGTTTAATGTGTGCAATGACACACATTGTAAGGCGCTAGTATACATCTAGGCAACCCCAGTCCTGCTTGTTTCATTGAACTTATAAATTCTAATCCTAACACACCAGATCCTGGTAATCACTAGTGGGAAGGGCAGAGATTGGAAAACAAGCAGGACCGAGGCTCTGTAGGACCAGGGTTGTCTATCCCTGGCCTACTGGCAGGGGCCAAACAACACAGAATAAACCTAAAGCTAAGACACTTTTTTTGCCTTTTGCACTCAGGGAGCAATTTTCAGCTGAATTCGTTATAAGTATTAGTCTCCACATTACTGAATAACTGTGATAGCGAGCTGCTCACTGAAGAAAAAATAAAATGTAATTTGTTGATTATAATTTTGAACAAGTAAATACACAACTCAAAATATTTTTAATGGTAGACTGACTTGTGTTAACGTCGTGTGCAGTCTTGAGAAGGACTGAAGCAAAAATGCAGAGAGAATAAAATGGAATGAAAGACACAAGTAAACAGAACAGAGTTCAGGCTCCGTCTTTGCCTTTTCTCCCTCCCCGTTGTGTATTTACTGTAAGGAAGAGTAGGAGGGTGTGTGGAGGAGGAATAAGAGTTTAATGGGTTTGATTTCATAAGACTGACCCCAGCGTCTGCAAGGGTTTGTCTTGGAACTCGCTCTCAGAAATGTTTGGCAAAATCCGCCTGCAGCTCCGACTCATTAGATCAGAATCAGCGCCACTTTAAATCACGGAGGACAATAAATATTAAGCATTTTCATGTTGTTACAGTACATTAATGATGACATATTGGCAAATAGCATTTAGCACAGTAGGATACACAGATTCCTGGCGCAGTGCATGAGAAAACAGGATTTCACATACAATAAAAAATATGTAATGGACTATCGCACCATTTATTATTCATCGTCATTATTCATGAACAATTGAAACTGGATAAAGAATTAACAGTTGAATACTGGATAAACAGTTACCCCTGCTGCCATGACAGTGCAGCCAAAAGCAGCAATGATTAATATCGTCAAGTTGTCATGACTTTTGACATATTGCAAAAATTCTACAGCTTGTGTCACAGATTATGAAACATATTTATGTTTTAAGTTCAAAACTGTTATGGTTTTGGCTTCATTTCCATTTGAGGCTGTACTGAAAATACAGGCACTTGCTGGTGCATATACAGTTTAACGAAAATGTTTTGGTTTTATAATGAGATATCTTTCAATATAATGAAATGCGGTGTTGCAATTGAAAACTCTTTTCATTGCAGCAAAATCAGAAGAAAATAAAGCCAGGAACTCAAAGGTATTTACAAAATATACTCAGATACACACATGCACAGGAAAGCATTAAATTGCTAATATGCCATAATCCATTAACAATTAGAAATCTTTTGAGGCTATTTTAAAAGAAGGCTGAGCACATCTCCAGTGTTCACGAGAAAGCGAGAGAGAAACTTGGCTGCATCAACCTGCATGATTAGTTAGTCCAAACAACCACTATCATCACACAGATATCTCTATCATCTCTGCTTGCATCTCATACACACACACCCACGCATGCACACACACACACACTCTCCCCCAGTGGAAATTCCCTCATCGTGACTCCCATTATGATAATAATTGTTATGTCCAACATTTCCATAGCAATGTTAGCAAACATCACCACACTGCACAACTGACAAACTTTAAGAAAGATAAAACACCCAAATGTTTGGCAGTGATGCTATCAGCCTGCACTGTACCACACTGTCTTTGAGCACCTCTGCTAGAAAGTGTGTTGTTCCTATAGAAGTTTCTATAGTATGTAACCTGAAATCAGCATTACAGCCACATCTGGTCTCATGTTAGACTTCCTCAGGGAGGAATCTAGCTTGATATAAATGATTGTGTGCATGTTAATGGTGTGTGGGAACTTGAAGAGCAATGTAACGCTCTGATAGATGGATATCCCAGTTATAGCCTATACATTCCCAAACCTTTTTCCTGTGTCTGAAAGGAAACCAAATGGCCAACCTGTACAGGACATGTGTTTGCTCGTGCATGTGTTTTAAGGAAATTATTTAGCACAGAACATTGACATACTGCACGAGATTAAGAGCATAATCACAGTCATGAGGGAACCTGTTACAGTACAGTAGGTCTAGACTATGGAATTCCACAGGTTGCTCTTTGTTACAGTCCAACAGAGTGCAGTACTTGAGGTGGCCCCTTACGTTTTAATAGTTCAAATTATAAATAAAAGGGCCTTCTTTATAATAAATAAGCCCAGTGCAGTTTATTCTGACTCAAAACTATATTTTGATCACTGCTTTGATATAGTAAGAGAACTGCACTGTATTTGAAGATGCAGGATTCTGGAGTTTTGGACCCATAAAGCCATGCTTATCAAAGGTACTGAACCATCTGACTTCTCACAACTCCTCCAACAAAACTGACAAAAGACATAAGTAAGTAAGTATTAAGCTACATTGTACATGGGGATTGTAATGATGGAATATGTCAACTTGTACATGAGCATACGGCTCTTTTATACCAATGTGAAAATTCTGAAGACAACAGATACTGTACATTATGTTTTACCTCTTTCTCTTACAGCCATATACCTGCAACTTAAACATTTTCCCAGACTTGCACACATGGATTTATGACCGTTGTTTCGATGTATACTCTCTCTACAGCCATATATGTCTTGAACGCTATAGGCTAAAGAAACCTCAAGAAATCCATTTATTAAAAATGACAACCAAACTTTTGGCTGGCTGATGTTAACCACAGCCACACTGTTTTTTCATTTGGTGGCCTTGAAAACTTGGCTGCAGCTGAACTTTGCAGCACCATCTGCCATTAGTAGCCAAGATCGGAATAGCAATGCATTCTGCCAGTTGCTGTTACAGCACTACAGCGTAACATTTGTGCTGCGAAAGCCATCGAGCACGCACAGTATGTTCACTGAAACGTAACGCGACGATACAGCTGATACATCAAAGTTGAGCTATGCTGTTGACACATGCAAGGGTGAGAATAAACAGACGTAGGGTTCTATACACATTCATACATGAAAGCACACATATGCACTCAGCAGTGCACACAGACCGTTGCATTCCACCAGCATGAAAGTGCTTTCGTGTTTACAGCAGTACAAACAGAGAAGGGCTTCACCTCCTGTGTTTATCTATAATATGCTTGTTTCCATGACTGCCTTCCTCTTAGCAGCAAGAAACAAAACATTTGCTCTCAGGATTAGAGTTTGACAAGCAGCATCCATAGATGAACAGTGGACAACATTTGTGCTAGTTATTTGCGTTCAGATTTAGAATTGCTTATGAGCGTGTTATATTAGAAACACAGTATGGAAAAAGTAATTATGTGTGAAAAGTGTCTCCCACGGGGAAAACCACACAGGTAATAATAATAATAATAATAATATAAACATTGTTATGTAACAATGCATACCAGCATAATATTATATTTTATCGTGCTGAAAAGTTGCATTATTCATTTTTCAGTAAGTGTAAGGGGTTAATAACTGAATTTCAGTAATATAACAGCTCCCATTTCCACAGAACGCATCATTACTTAGCTTGTTTGTTATCCTACTAGGTGTTAATGCTCCGTGGTTGGTTGATATCAAGCTGACTTTCCAACATGTACCTATTTCACAGCGTCACATAATGATGCTTACCATGTCTCAGTAATGCTTAAGGTACAAAGGACATGACGCAGCGTCATGTCCTTGGAGTGAGAACTGCCTGGGGTCTCTGAGCTTATTGGTGAATTGGTGAAAATTGCATATCATAATTATTGTGGACAATATTGCTATTGCGATATAATAAACGATATGATGTAACCAGCTTGGTTTCAAGTAAAATACACATATTAATGACACCATCTAGACTGTGACTCTAAACATTGGAATTAACTTAATGATATCACAACCTTTGGTGCTTATTTACTGTAATCACACGTCATGATTGCGATTAGATTAATAATGAAGCACTAGTGGACACATTGGTCCAATTTACACAGGTAGACTGCACCAAAGAGAAAATGTGTGTCCCAGTAATTCCAAAGACGTCTTACTTAAATGTTGTTCTCAGTTCTCTTGCTGACATTAGCCCTGAGCACATCTACAGTCAGGAGCCACCTAGCTTGAATTGTTTAGTGTTTATGTCGGACTGAAGAGAAAAGCTAAGCTAGCAGCTGTACTCCACCCATCTGCACACCTGCTCCCCATTTCCTAATCTTATACAGTACCAGTCAACTTAGTTCATCATGCTTTCGTTTGCCATCTGTCTCTATATTCTTGTTGTTTCTGACTGTCTGCCATCTGCTCAGTTTACAGGTCGATTACAAAAAAGATCAACAATAAAAGATTGATTTGTTTACAACCTGTCTGATTGTCTGCCCACTTATATTTTGTCTTGTTGGACCTTGTTTCTACAATGTTGCCATGTTCCCAAATCTTAACAATTACTTTGGTGAGTACAACCTCAACATTACGAATAGAAAAAGAAAGTGAAAATAACACCCAAGTTGTTAACCAGAATTTTCCTTTAATAGCTGTGGCCAAGAAATTCATCTTGTGAGTATGACACAGCGGGGCTGTGGCTAGACGGGTGTTATTTTCAATCTCTCAACCAGCCAGGGAGATGAAGATGTGAATAAGCAATGTTCTGTTTAACCTCATCAGCTCACTATTTGCCCTTGAGCAAGGCAGGAAGTACTGCTCTCTGGCAGCCTATTGACAGCTCCCAGACCTGAAACTGATTGAATGTGAAACAGACTATTGCTCCTGGAAAAGAGAAAGTGTTCTCGATTGCCTCCCCTGGATGACTGTAAGCTACAATATGGGTATATTCGTGGATTTGTAAGACAGTCATACATTCCTGTAAACCTCAGTGCCTTGTTGTATTGTCATAAAGTCAATCTAGGTAATGTAATAAGTCCAAACTGGCAGTAGGGTCTGGGAAAGTACAGTCCTCTGCTCTGTATCGGTTTGTAGTCAGTGGATGTGGTTAGGGGATAGGGATGGTGGGCAGAGTATGTACGTCTTTCTCTGTGAGTGTTTAACTGTGTGTGTGTGTGTGTGTAGTACTGTGTGTTGGGTAAAAGGCCTAGCCAGCTCTTGCTTCGCTCCATTTGCCATCGAACCTCAGCAGAAATAAAGAACACATGGGAGCTGTTTTCAAGCTCCCTCATTGCCGGTTAAAAAACGATATTTCCCCCGCAACTTCTTACTGTCTCTCTTCAACTCTCCTCCCATCCTTCATCCTACCCTTTGTGCTTGGAACTGTTCGCCCGGAACAGGCAACATCAATCGACCTCAAAATTTCCATTTGGAAAAGAAAAGAAAAACCAAAACAAAACAGATGATGAGGAAAAAAGAGAAAAAAAGAAGTGAAACGATGTTTGCGTGCACGACAGTGATGGGAGGGCAAACGCTGTGCCAAATGTGTTATGGTTGGCAAACCTTGAAGTGCCTGATCTAAAGTTGAGGGAGGGGAGGGTACAAAAACACACAACTGGAGTGACAGGCCGCCATACAGTGTGGTTGCCAGCCGCTGTATGTTTGAACCATGGGAGAAATTTCATGTGGTTATAATTTTCATATTAAAGTAATGGGGGTCTATCAGTGTCTGAGATGTACAGATCAGGGTACATGAGCACCAGCTGCTGCATGTGTGGGGGAGTGTACGCAGCTAGCTTTACACTGTTATTGAAGCTAGCACGTGTGTTTGGAGATATACTGTAATTCACCTCATAATAGCACCTAATCATTGCACTTCAGAAATGCCATTCTAAATGGTACGTTGGACATGGTGTGAAGAGGAAAATAACAAGTCCTTGAGTGCTGTTCTCCATTTCAGCATAACAGGAAAGTAGTTATAAATGTTTCTTCACATATTATGGTCAGACTGATGTGTAAGAACGCTGATGTACATGTATTTAAAATCATATATGGTCCACTGACTGACTGTGTCAGCCAGTACTTAGCCAGATTATGGTAACTGCACATTTTCTATGTGTGCTGTATAAATAATCATAACAATTTCCCTGCAAAAAAACATTATATGTGTAAAAATGGCCTTTCCTACCTAAATGTAGCTGTGTTGCATTTTTAAACATGCTGGAAGAGATTCTTTTAGCTGTATTTAATGATGTAAAGTGGTTTCCCTTTACTGTATCCTGGTAGTCTATCCTGTAATCCGTCTGATCAGATTATATCGAAGGTAAGAGAAACTGGACAAAGTCTTATGTCATTTCTTATGTCAAGTAACAAGATGCCGTGTTAACATTTGAACAGATTATTGAATTTAGAACATCAGTGAAATTAGTGTGAGGTAACTGAGAAAAAAGAAAAAGAAAAAGAAGAAAAAATATAGGTAAATAAGTTTTAAACTTTTTGTTGATTTTGTAACCCCACCAACACTGTCAAGGGCTCATTGATTGTACTAAGTTTAGCTTGTAGCACTATCTTAAGCCTTAAGCCAAAGCACTAATTATTATTTTTTTCTGGAGCCTAAAGTTTCTAGCACAGATGGAAGTTGTGGCATCATCTGTGGTTTTTGAGATTAATATTTAGATTCTTTTCTGCTATATACATTGCAGATTCTATAGGGTAATTTGTACATACAATTATATTAAGGAGGCAGCCGTTTTAAGAAAAAACATGTTTATTTTGTGCATAAACCCAACTCGCATGCCTAAACCCAACCAGACCGCTATGCTTGCAGTTTTAATCCAGCATTTTTGATGGTTTACGACAAAAAATTGGGTTAAGCCAGCAGTCATTTTTCACTTTGGTATCTGGTGCCTGTTGTTGTGGGAGCGCTCTTTCAACAAGTGCTTCTGGGCTATATGAGAGAGTAGGGGCAAGCAATGTAGTATAATACATGGTTGCTTAGATGGAGGGCTTCATGCATATTCATTATATGTATGTAAAAAGGTTTTGGCCTATGTCCAATTTGAGTTGTGAAACACTGGATTTAAGGTTATTTATGTCAAAGTCATGAGATTTGAAATTATATCACTTTCACCTCACTTCTACTTTGCTATTGTGATGCAGCCATTCAGGTGAACTCAATATTTAGTCACCCATTAGTCACTAATAAAATAATTAATAATAACATAATTAGTCAATAATAAACTTAGAT
>OMLM01006359.1:59190-79645 GCA_900302695.1 Helostoma temminkii | reverse complement strand
ATTTGAATTGAGAGAGAGAGAGAGAAAGCATATTCTTAACCTTTACAAGCATTTGATGATGACAGTGGCACTATTTTTAATAAGCAGGAAGAACAATTGCACAAACACCACCAGAGCTGAGGGAGCAGAGGGATCTCATCAAGGCTGACTGTGACAACTGGGACAGAAACGTTAATTATTCTCAAAGGAATTCACTCCTCCATTTACATCAAAGTGATATCCTGTGGTGCTGCATAGATCCCAGGTGTAGGTTCATTCTTTTAAATTCTACGATTTATAACCTTACAGGAGATTATTATGACATTTGTCTTTATATTCTCAACATCCCTGCTTTTATTCCACACTTTATTATGAATTCCTACTTAACTGAGATTCTTTATATTAATGAGCTAAATTTTAATTTTTATAGAATTGTCTCCCAGCAAGAACTGTGTAGTCATGAATGTGTTGTAGCTATTAAAAGAGTGAGGAGTACATAAAGAGTAAATTAATAAATGCAGTACTCTCCAAACACATTGGAACAGCAAGGCTACATTTATGTTATCAACAGCAGCAAGTTCTACACTGGCTGAAATATGTTGCTTTCTTGTTGGAGTACTTTTAATTTCAGATTGTGCACTTTAAAACTTAAAAAACTATAAGGTATTTGTAATGAAGAGTGTAGGGAGTGTAGGGAACTATTGTGGGGTGACAGTGGCACAGTTGATAGGCCAGTTGTTTACAAACCCCAAAGGTTGTGGGTTTGATTCCCAGTACACCTGATTCCTGGCAACATGTCAAAGTGTCCCTGGACAAGACAATGTACCCCTGTACACTTGGTGCCTGAAAGGGGCAGCCTCTCCACAAAGAATGTCCCCAAGGGGATTGATAAAGTTTCTAAAACATACTTTTACTTGAGTACTGAGTTTGTGTACTTTACACACCGCTAGACAGAAACATTGTGAGAGCTTTGAAGAAAAACTCCAAAACAACAGTGACATCAACAGGCGCCTCAGCAGAGCAGGGATGAAAGTATTACAATCCAACATTTGTCTTATTTATCACATTTACCTTTAATTAAGCTAGATTTCTTTCAGTGTACGTTGAACACAAATTAATTGACCTTGTTATTCCAATACTTTTGGAGGGGACAGTATGCTTTGTATAGTATGTTAATAATATAACTGCAAGTAAGAAATAACTGCATACACATGGCCACAGATTCAAAGATAGAACAGACTGAAACATATCCGAATAAAAGATAAAATAATTGATTGACCTGTGTGAAGCGGAAAAAAGTGAACAAAATGATCATAAATCAAAGCATAATGATAAAACACTTAGGTGATTTTCCTTTTCAGTAAGGCTTTTGGCGCTGGGGAACATGATAACAAAGAAATATTTCCTGTTTTCTTCCCCAGGAAGTTGGGGGAACAAAATAACTGTGGTATGGCAAGGGTCACAGGGCTTGTAACATCAATATACAGCAGGGTCTGTCTTCTATTCTTCTAGACCTAACATGCTTAATAATTATTTATTTCGCGACATTGTGCTGTGTCACCTGTACCTGGAATGCAGAGAATGTTTGGGTGGAAAGGGTGCTATAGATCTCTGATTTGTGCCTTTAATTTAAGGTTTTAAATAAAGTTGACATGCTGACACTGTGTAAAATGTGACTGACTGTATTTATTTACCTAATCCATGATTTAGTCTCTTTTTGTGTGTATCTCACACTTAACAGTTTCAGATAAAACGGTAGAGAGAAGACACAAAGCTAATGTGATCCGGAGGAGAGGAGCTGTATCTAGGAAGGTCCTCCAGCAGTCTAAATCTATAGCAGCACAGGTAAGAGCTGGTTCAGAGTCACCTGGACCATATCTAACTATACGTTTTATCAAAAGTAAAGTTTTAAGCCTAGTCTTAAAAATAAAGAGGCTGTCTGCTTCTCAGAATCTGAACTGGGAGCTGGTTCCTCAGGAGAGGAGCTTGATAGCTAAAGGCTCTGCCTCCCATTCTACATTTGGAAACTCAGGGAACTGTAAGAAGACCTGCACTCTGAAACCAAAGTGTTCTGCTGGGATGATATGATAATAAGACATTTAGATATGAAGGGCTTGATCATTAAGTGAAGTATAATTCTATCTTAGATTTTACAGGGAGCCTGGCTGCAGCATTTTGGATCAGCTGGAGGCTTTTTAATAAGTTACTGGGACATCCTGTTAGTAGGGAATTACAGTTGTCCAGTCTAGAAGTGACAAATGCATGGACAGGATGCTTCTAATTTCAGAGATATTCCTCAGGTGGAAGAAGGCAGTTCTAGAGATTTCTTTAATGTGTGAGTTAAAGGAGATATAATGGTCAAGGATATCTCTAAGATTCCTCACAGTAGTGCTAGACGCCAGTGGTATGGCATCTAGAATAACTATATCCAGAGGTTTTTGGGCCCAAACGGAATAATCTCTGTCCTGCCTGAATTTAGAAGTAGAAAATTTAAGGACATCCAGGCCTTTATGTTTTTTAAACATTCTTGAAGTTTGACTAATTGATTTGTTTTATCTGGTTTCATGGTTAAATATAGTTGAGTTTCATCCACATAGAAATAGAACAAAGCAACAAAGCATCCCTATAACACTGCACTGCTACCTCCATACCATAGGTATAATGTAACAGGACCCCCTGTCTTCCAAGCAGTGGAGCCTCTGACTCATCAGCCCATACAACTTTGTTTCAATCGGTGTTCTATGACAGAGGTCAGATGAGAGAATACTTCTAGGTTGACAGGGGTTTTCATCTCACTACTCTCCCATGGATGCCATTTTTACTCAGTGTCTATTGGATAGCGGAGTCATAATTAATGGTCTTTGCTAAGGTAATAAAGGTTTTCCTTAAATCTTCTGTGACTTCCTGGATAAGTCAGGGATACATTTTATTCTAGCCATTTCTGGGAAAGTCCACTGTTGATCTTGGGAGTCTTAACACCTCAGAAACAGATTTATAACTGTTCCCATGCCGTTATTTTTCATTGTTTAGTAGTAACAATTTGGTCTGAATAATTATTCACAGCATAGTACCTTGGATCAATTTATTCCACTGTGAGATGGACAGAAATGCCTCAACTACTATTGAATGGATTATCACGTTGAGTTGTTACCACTCTCTAATGACAGATGTCCGCCATGAAACTTTTGCAAAGTGCAAAACAAAATATTTTAAACTGATTATTGAAAATCGAACAAGTTTGAATGTGTGGGGCTAAATAAGGGCCATATGTTTTGTCATTTTGAGAGATGAAAGAAAAAAAAATTTTAACTTGAAAACAGAAGTACTGGAAAATAGCCAAAAAAAAAACAACTCAAAATAACAGAAAGAAAAAATCTAACTTAGATTTGAATTGAAAAACCTAAAGGTAAGATTTCAAGAAGAGCACTTCAGTTTTCAGTTTCAAATGTTTTGTTTAAAACTTTCCTTCAAATTTACAAAACATAAATTCCCCATTTGGCTCCAAAAACATGCATTTGGGTTGACAGCATAATTTAATATTCAAAGTTTATCATGGGTGTAAACACACAGAGATGTGCATAAGTTAAGTTGAGTTTTAATAGTTTGATTTGTACATTTGTAACAGTAATGTGTGCAACAAAACCGTACAGCTAGCCCCAAGTTGGCCAACTCAAAAGATAGTTTTCTTGGTATACATACATGAAATAATTCACAATCTACACTTTAACATACATGAAGATTACAGTACAATTTTCTAAACTGAGACGCAGTCTCAAATTAAGCCACTAGATTACATCTTCTTGTGTTTTGTTGCCCAGTGTCATTATAATACACACTAGTGTTCACAAGACGTGAACTGCATTTTCAAAAGTTTATTTGACAAAAGTTCATGCCATGAGTGGTTCAGGTCATCCAAAGAACAGAAAAGCTTCAAACAAAGAAAGGTGCAGCCACAATATGGGCTCACAGCTAACCTAGCCTCACAAGGCAAGAGATGGGTTTGCACGGGGAGAGGGAGAAAGAGTGTTGCTGCACAGGAGAGCCGAGATGACGCTTTTTCAAACAGCTGGGGAAATGCATCTTACTTGGAGCCACTTTGAGTACAAATGTATGACATTTCTAACATCCCCTCTACTGTCACTGCAAAGCACTGAGACGTTCTGGCAGTTCCCTTAAACTTATTACCAACAGGCTGGTTTTAAAAATCCACTTCCAAAGTTGGTGCTACATTTAAAAAAAATTTAAAAAAAGACTCCTCTTAAGGGTCAAAATGTGTCCTTCTGGTGGCATCTATTTATGCAGTTAGACCAAATACCAGTCACTTTCGCAGATGTCTCTAAACATACAGACAAGGAAAACAGAAAATATCTGCAGGGCACTAGAGAGGAAGTGACAAACTTAACGATAAATGTCATTACATATACTTTTTTTTTTTAATCTGACATAATTTGTCCTCAACCTTAGTGTTTTTCCTCTTTTCAATAATAAAAATACCGAGCCTTGGAAACAATAAGTGAGTGAGTCCAGTAGGTTGTGTTGGACATGACCTGACTTGTTCTCCCACCACTGAAGGCTGTGACAATCAGCTGGAGGCTCTGGGGAAAGTCTGGGAAGGAATAATGAAGATTATTTTATCACACTGGGAATTTTAGTTTTATTTTAAAAAAAAATATATAAATGAATTTCCACGTACTAGCTTTTCTTCCCAGAGCTTTCAACCATGTCTTTCAACCACTACTTCCAATGTGACTTTAACTCAAGGTCCACATACTAGCTTTTTTCAGCACTTTATACATCAAGACATTTAACAGGGTTTTGGAATGACAGGTCATTTGCAGATGACAAACTGGTGAGATGTTGAAAGACGCAGAAAAACTTAGTAAGTGACTTTAGGTTATGTACTTTGTCCTAGGTAAAATAATCTTGACTAAAAGTTGACTCAATGTTCACACAACTATTCCGAATGAAAATTGTGGGATGTTGTTAAAAGCTCTACACCAAACTACTAAGTGAACCTTGAGTTACTCAGCAGAGCACTTACATTAAATAAGAACAATTATTTAAAGCATATTTTGTTGTTGGAGCTGTAGCACTGCCTTCTTCTTCAGTTTAGAAAACAAGGCAGGTCATGATGTGCAGCTCCCTGCAGTGAAGGACTCAAAATCAATGCCACACATTCAGAAAACCGCAGCACTCTGTACTGTAAAATGTTTAGCTGGATCGAGTCGTACAATATGTGTAGTTCATATAATCACATAGATAAAAACACTGGTATGATCCTCAAAGGACAAACAGCGTTTCCCCACTGTATAGCAGTACAGTTTCCTTCTCCACTGCAGAGCAGCGCACATAGTGACTTGTTACGTAAAGTGAAGCATGATCACATCTGTCTATAAATCTTTCATACCGGTTCTATCATTACTGCTGCATTTCGAAGGATCAGAGGACAATAAATCTGTCAGTGGTTGCTGAGACACAACTGAAATGAAAATCCCTTTACAAGCAACATCTACTTCCATGTTACACCATCTGCTATGTGGACAGCAAGAGCCAACAGGTGAGACTCAAACTAATGCTACCTGAACACTGCCTTTTTCCTTCTTAAACACCATATCCTTCCTGGTGATTCACAGCCTGATCAGAATGAACTGGGCAGAAAGTTTGGAGCTCCTGGCAAGAAATATAAATTACCTACTATTCTTGTGAATGATTTTTATTGCACTTAGCCGAAGTTAAGAAGCGAATGTGAATGAAACTAATGTCTATGAATTCAGACTTCACTAAAGATCACTGGCTACTATTAATGTGCTACTTTGATTAGGGTAGATAACTTAAAGACCATCAATACCTTGTAGTTTGCCGTCATATTATTTTAGTCATGTATGTTTCCAAAATAAAAATATGATTGTACTTTTTATTTCAGAAACACTGCATTAAATCGCAGCTTAAAAAAAAAAATCAGCCGCATCTGAATTTCATGTGAATCTTTACAGTGATTTTAACGTAACCGTCTTCTCAGCTGTAAAGGGTAGATGATGATCAGATGCTGACCTTGTCAATCTTGTGCAAAGACCTGATGATGTTCTGGGCTCAGGGTTTTACCTGTGGACAGCAGCGAGTTAATTAACACTATTGTCACATCCAACACCAGTGGTAGCATCATGGTGTGTGTTTGTGTGTGTGTATATATGGGAGGAGGGGGCCTAGAGAACACTGGTAAAGCGTACAAGGATACTCCTGACTCATCTGACAGATAGTACATGCGATGAGTGATGTGGCTTTCGGGGTGACACAGAGGACAGGGGGAGAAGGTGTGATCAGCTAGACCTCGAAACCAAAACAAAACCTTAAATGACACATGGAGTCTCTCATTTCTTGCTGCGAAGCCGTTTGGACTGTCGTGGAAGGTCTGAGCTCTTTCTGGTGCGTTTGAGAGATGCCCCCCCCTCGCCCTCCGGCTCCCTCTGTAGAGAGGCTGCAGCCATGCTGCCGCTCGCCAACACAGCACCGGATGTGCTGGCAACAGTGGAAGACACGGCAGCGCTGCTGGATGTGGAGGGGACAGCCGTGCTGGGCCTGGGTCCTCCCATGGCAGCAGCGCTACTGTCCATCAGTTCGCGAAGCTTGTGCTCCAGCTCAGCGAGGCGGGCGTTCTGCTCACCGATCACCTGGGTCTGTTCCAGCAGCTTCTGCTCCTGGTCCTGCAGCTGCTTCTGCTGCTCCAGCTGCTTGACACGAATTTCTTGCATCTCCCTCCGGAGTACTGTCATTGACGCCCCGTTGACCTTCACCTGCTGCTGCACCTTAGTCATCTCAGAGCGCGACGGTGTGTTCTTGGCCAGCAGGGACATGGTGGTCAGGGAGGTAGATGGGCCTGCCACTAAAAGAACAAGACAGAAGGACAGAGGTCTTCAGTGTTTATGCTAGAATCAGACTAGAAACTTCATAAATCAAAGAAGCCATTCTGTGATGTATTAACAGTATGTGGACATCAGACTATATTTACATTTAGTCATCTGGCAGACATGACTTAACTGACAAACTGAGACACAAAAAGAAGCAAATAGGTCAAAAGAAAACAAAAAACAGGGACATGACACTGAATGCAAAGTGTGGGGAGAATAATAAGGTGCAAGAAGTGAAGGACAGAGACTAAAAATAGAAGTGAGTCTATTCTTTGACGTTTATTGTGAGAATAACCAGACCAAGTGGTCATATTACACATCAACAGTGAAGGTGTAGTATTTCATGTCACTGACAGCACTGCTTTTCTGTCTGAGACAAAAGCCCTTTTTGCACAGCTACACTATCTTTTTGGTGAGAATGTGACCTCCCTTCTAGGTGCATTTGCCTATTTACACTGCACTTGAAAACACGACTGTACAGGTCACACAGGTACAGGTGTGACGTTTAATATGACGTCTAACACACACATCGGATATTCATTTGCCTTCAAAAATGCCTTTGAGAATGAACTATGATGTGCCTTTACTAGTTTTGTACATTGAAGACATGATTTGAACTCGAACACATTGGTGTGCATCAATATCATCATAAACAATCATGGTCACAGTTCAGCGTCTTTGAGCCTCCACTCTCCAGCGTAACGTCAGATGGATTAAACACTTTGTTCAAATGAAGCCAAATGTAACTGTATCATTAACATACTGAGCACAAAGTATGACAACTGCACTGACTTCAAATCATTCTATGTCAAGCAACATTAAAGGAGACACTCAAGGAAAACTGGGAAGGGGAAATAGTTCTACAACCACCTCCTCATTTTATTTTGACCTCTACTGTATCTGGATGGAACTGTTTCATTTGGTCATTTGGTTTGATGTGCTAGACCAAGTTATGGGTGTACATGTTTGTACTTTCACATAGTTTGCTGCAGCTGTTAAGGGCGTACAGATTCTCCATATGATGATAATATTTTTAACACTATGTCCTAATTTCACTGTCTCCTGACCCAGATCCACTCCTCTCCCCTTTGTTTGAACAGTGAGAAGCACACAGTCACAAAGCTGATTTTTGAGATACCTTTCAGTTCATATGTTTGTTTTTATTTTGTTTATTTTTGTTTTCTGGGGTTGTATCTCTCATACCCTACACTACACTCTGTACTGTCACTGAACGCAGCATGCTGATGCAGAGCAGCAGCTGATGGACAACCAGACAAAGTTTTTGTTTTTGTAATCTGAAGCCCATACACAAAGGTTGATACATCCTCCAGAATTATGACATTAGACAGTGGACGTATGAGTTGCAGTTTCAGTCTGTGGTTCATAAATGTTATACCCATACTGGCCAAGCAATCTTTTTTTTTACTTAAGAGAATAGGGCTGAGTAGACAACGTGAAAGTTAAGTTATCTCAACATGCATCATCTCAGAGAGAAGCTTTCAAACTGTCATGTTTGACAATGTACTGCCATTTATTCCCTATATGACTTGACTTTCTGAGCAGTGACAATCACGCCTGTTACCTGGTGCAGAACCAATGAGGCGGCCAGACAGGTCGGCTCCCGGCAGCTTTTTCTTCAGGATGGGGACGATTTTTTCATCAAAGTATTCCATGGCCATGGAGGAGATATCCCTCAGCTCCTGCAGAACCTCATGAGCTCGCTGCGGGGCTCGAGTGGAGTTTACATAGCGAAGCACGCGATAGATTTCATCTATGACCTGATAACACACATGATGACAAAAAAACAGATATGACTGTAACAACAAGAGACACAGATGATGTTTTAATAATCAGCAGTGGGGAATAAGTGCAGACAGCAGGGAAAACAAACACAGGAACAGTAGACTGTGAAAAAAATGTTATAGTACTGTTTATTTAATGTTTCTGTTTTATGGCCCCAATAGGATTTGGTACTGCTGCTATTTGGCTCCCTCTACAGTTGCTGACTGTAATTCACTTTTACACAGCAGCTGTAAACACCTGAACACGGACATGTTTACAAGCTGAGCGGTGTGTTGTGTTGAAATCTGCTGCCACTGAGATGCGTTTCCCCTCACATTAACACACCAGCTCTGAATTTCATTCAGTCATTACTCAGTAGTAACTACTCTGGGTAAAAGGGGCTCTGAGTTGGTTGTGAAATATATAATATACTGATCCAGGTAATCACCATTAGGTAGGATAAGGAGCCTTGAGGACCAGGGTTGACAACCACTGGCATAAATAATAAACTTAACACAAATTTTTTCACAGTCTTTTTTAAAATAAGTCAGTTCAATAAGTTTTTCAGTTTAAACAATAAATGCAATCATGATCAAACCTGTACTCTCTCAACAGTCAAAATGCAAACAGACACTGAGCACATTTTTATTCAAGCATGATACAAAGAGGGATGCTAAGAGATGGTTACAGCTACACAGACTAGCCTTGTCTACGTTCTGGGCAGAACGCTGGGCAGTGATGTCCCCACCACCACACACACTGTTATGATGGCTGCGGCTCCAATTCTGTTGAGAGACAGCTTTTCACCTTGACAAAGTATATTGCCACATTTTAATATCACAAGCTCTCAGCACACCCATATTTAGCTTTTCACCCAAGTTTCACTTTGTAAGAGTATTTTAGTTGGATAGCTGTTCTTTAGCTGTTAGCATCCCCCAGAATTCTTCTAGGATATCACAGCATATCAGCAGCATAATTTTTAAGGTTCAGATTTCATTAGGGTAGCATGTTGCTATTCTGACTTTTATGGAATGACTGTGCCATAACTTTGTTATAATATCACCAGGTTTTGTCTGTGGTTAGGACATGACATAAGATACCACAGACACTTTCTAGCCAGTGTTGCATCAAAGTCTGCTCCCTCTGCCACCTCGAGCTGAGCTGGCTGTAGATGTGTGTGATGTGGTGTCCTTAAGTGTTACACAGTTCTTGTGAGACGTCTCGGGGCGGGATTTGAAAGTTACATATTGCAATAATAGATGCAATAAAATATAGAAGCAATAAAAAGACTGCAGATATGCCATTCACCTTATTACAAGTCAGTGTACTATGACATTATTTTGTTATTTTAATGTAAAAATGCTACATATTGGGCCTTTAACAAATAAGTAAAATATATCACTAGGCTCTGACAGGTACCACCCTCTTTCTTCTACATATATTTCCTTACAGTCAGATCTGTATAAGCAGACTCATTAGATTAAGAGAAAAGTGATGAGACACTAATGTGATGTATTACTGATTCGAAAAATGAGCTTAAAAATAGACATCTCCTCCTATCATGACTTTCACGCCCAATATCAGTTTAAGAGATTTGTTGTTTAACTCTGATTCTCCTAAAGTCTCCATACAAACAGGAGGTGGACAGAATAGTTCCTGTCCTTTATACACAACAAAACTAAATCACTAAGACAAAGTAGTGATTGATATGAACTTGCTGCTGAACTGAACAGAAGCCTTTGACTTAGACATTAACTCTGGTCCTAACCTTTCCAGGAATGAAGCAGCAGAGGTTGGAGTCGACGTATTTCATGAAGGTCATGTTGAGCAGAGAGAGGCGTGTCTCCACGGCAGCCAGGATATCAGCGTGACGTGCCAGTGAGTGGTTTCTCCTCTCTGACTCTCGCCTAGAGACAATTCACGACAAACACACTGCTGATATCAGCTTTGATTTCATGTAACATTACCTCATCATCATCATAATCATTATCATTTATAACTATGTATCACAACTTCCACAATAACTTTAGGTTCTTCTTGAGCTTAATTGACCCAAAAAAGAGAGTAGAGGAGCAGTGAGTACAGCTGTAAGTTAGCAGTCAGGCAGTGACTCCTCACTGCTGCTGTGACAAAATGAAGAGCTCAGAGAAAGGGGAGTGGACACTAGCTGCATTTCAGCTGCCTATCTCGTGTGTATCTGATGGAACACCCACACACCCAGTGCTGATAAGGGGGAAGCTCAGTGCCAGGCTTGATTATCTACTCTCAGCCTGGGACAGGGTAAAGTCAGGTTAGACACACTTTTTTTATATTTCTGGAATCTTAAAATGATTATTTTAAAAAGGTAATAATTATATCAGGGCATAACTAAAAAAAAAGCCTATTTATTAAAAAGTTGCCCAAAAAACTCTGCAATACTTTTCCCCTTAGCTGACAAACTGCAAAACACTAATTCCACTGCAGTCTTCAAAATGTCCTTCCTTGTTACTTCACAGCAAGTGGATAAACTTCAGCAGTGAACATTATGTCCTGCTGGCGTGATACTGACCTGGGCAGCTGGGCTTTGACTTGCCTCTGGCACAGACTGTGGTAACGTTCCACCTTCAGGAAGCCCTGATTGAGGACACGCTGGCAGATCATGTCCATGCGCTTACACACCTGGAGAAGACAGACAAGAAGTGAACAATAGGTAGTCTGTTTCTCAGGTATGCACATCATAAGAAAAGAAAAACTGTGTTGTACTTCTGCTTGCAGCAACAGAGACCTCATGTGAAGCTGCTGGAGTTTTTAAGGCCACATCAGCAGGATGAGACTTTGAAAGTCATGGCCTAGTACTGTGGCTGGCTGCAGGAATGGTGCTGGTTTAGCTCTGGAATACAACTTTATTCATAATAAATATTCTGTTTCTTAATGTTTTTTTATTATTTTATTAGATTAATGTTAGTTATTAGCTATTCTGACAGAACAGCAATTAGTCTTAATGCCATTAGGATAGACGATGATGAGGGTAACTCCTCGTCTCTAACCTGCCAATCTATGTACATATTCTGATCAGCCACTACATTATCACCAGCATAGGGAAAAATAAAATGCTGGCCGTTATCGAAACCTGTCACAACACACTGTGCATTGCAGTTTGATGTGTTTGGGGCTTTTCCAGCACAACATTAAACCCACCAGGTGGTGTTGTGCCACTCTGGTGTATACTGTGAATATGAGTAGTCAGGCTGTAACTCTCCAAGCCGCAGTTAATGTTATAGTCATAGCAACAGCCAGTGGCAAACTCATTCACAGCCACAGCCACAGACTGACTATAAACACAGCTCTGGGTGTGCCCAGTCACACTGTGGTCACAGCCAGTAGCTATGTCTTGGTCTCCAGCATGAGTAAGGTCATTTCTACCAGCAACAGAACTTAAGAGTTTAAATTCAACTTTAAAATAGCAGGCACATACAAACAGCTGTGAAGTTCCGCTTATAATTAAGGCCTAACACTTGTCTGTGCCCAGGGAGCATGCAAACAAACCCTACATGAAAGTCACAGACTGAAACTAAAAGTTTGCATTACTCAGCATAATAATGGTACTAATAATGGTAATAATAAGGAACACTGGAGGTGGAACATATTCTTATAAGAGCTTATAATATTATGAAACCTTGTCAAAACCTCCAAACTGTGCATATGGCAGGATCAAGTTAAGACACTTATACCAGAGTACAAACTAATGAGTGAATGATTTCCTGCTAAACTCGCCAAATTCCCCATTCCACAGGGACATGACTGCATCTCGGGGACTGCGCATGGAGGAGTTAAACCCGTCCTGATCCGAGACAGCTCGGTACATCCTGTCTCTGCTGCTGTGTCGTGTGTGCTCAGCTAGGCTGTCCTGCTAATTAGGTAACAGCACAATGAGCAGTGCGGGTCATGGCTGCAATTAGACTGCTGCACACACACTCAACACAGGCTTGAAGATAAACACTACCACTACTTGATTCTACTAACATTTTACAGTATTTGTATCAGAAGAAAGCTGTGCATGTGGCTATCGCTAGCTTTGTTCTCTTTCTAGCTGACTTGTTTTTGTTCTCCTTACCGAGCGAAGCAGGCTGATTTCATCGTAAGACAAAAAATTGAGAATAGTCTCAATGGCCACGATGGGCAGACCCAACAGCGGGTTGTTCTGGTGCGGCTGGTCCGGTGGAGGGGTGGACTGTCTCGGTGACACTGCATCTGAGTCCAAGGACCCAACACATCCATCAACTCTCTCTACGACGGCCGCCATCTTGCTTTGCTAAGGAGGAGGCGGAAGTGACGTTAAAAAAGGAAGCTGGCATGCCCTTTTCCCCACAGGAGGGACAAGTAGGAGAGGAGAACATGTTAAAAAGGATGGGAAACATCATTAACTGCTAAAATACATTACAGCTTGATAAGACTTTTAATATTTTTTTATTTAGGAATAGGTGAAAATAGAACATGCTGTATCAGTTGCTCTTATCAACAGGACAGTTCAAAATGAGAGAAACAATATTGTTGGTGCAACCTCACTGCTGCAAAGGTGCACTATCTTCCATATGTTGGCAGCCCTTGAATAAAATGAATGATTGATTATAATGATTGAAAGTCAGAATGTTTACCTACTAAGTTAGTATTATAAGATAAAAAGTCAAATTTTTGACTAAATTAATAATTAGTTCACGATAATTGTTCAAAATTTTACATGCTGGAAATTTGTAGTCACTGAAGAAGTTATTACACATCTTAATAATAAGCTGCATCATTAGCACTACCTACATGTTCATCAGAGAATTAATTAGAAAAATCAAAACAACACTGCTTGTACCTGTGATACTGCTTTGACCTGTTGTATAATTAGCACATAATTCCTTATGTGCCGGATTTGACAGGCATGTAATTCCTTCGCTTCACCATATGTTCTTATCCGCAGGACTGATGATGATCATGATATTATTTAAAATGTTACATGTACTATTGCACAGGAATTAACTAGAGCTTGAGTTTATATTAGTCCTCAAAAAACAGAAAATGTTTTCCAGCATGTGACTACTGCGAGTTAACAAATGTTATGCTTCATTTGCTGTGTGAATTACATTTCTTATGGGATGGTGATTGTTATGAAAACATATTTTCTTATTGTTATTAACATTAATATATTCCTCATATAGTATGTATGCTATTGAATTTCTGCTCTTATATATATTCTCATATATTAGTTTTATGAGAAGTAGATTTGTTAGGATAGTTGCAGAGCGATGCCCTTAAGTGTGGAGGTACAAACAACAGGTTTACACTAAGGATCCTACACTCAGCAGGCATAGCTCTGATAAATATGTTGTGTTGTCTACAGTCTCTGTCCAACATTCTTTATAATGCATAATAAACTTCTACAAATACTGTCTTGATAGAAATTATGTTTCTAACCACCACAATAATAAATCAAAGACAAAATTTGACATGTCAAAATTGTGGGATAAAAAAAAGCATGACATGTAAATAAACAAATTATTAAAAAATAAATCAGATAAGTCAAAATATTTGACTTAGTTCATTTTTTCTCTCAGAATTGCCATTTAGTTTTAACTTGTTTTCTTTTAATCGTAACAAACTCTTTAGTTTTCTAGTTGTGTAAATTGACTTGAATTTAATAATTCATGAGTCACTGTTTCCTGTCAACTCAAAGTAGAGATGAGAAAACAATTACTGACTTTAGATCAGTGTTTTCTGTTTGAACTTTCTAGAGAGAGAGAGAGAGAGAGAGACTCATTGTTGATCAGTAGTAGCAAGCAGGTAAAAAGTCCATTGTTTTAAAGCCAATTTGGAGTTTAGCTGGAAGACATTTTAAGATTAAAAACAAACATCGCTGCAAAACAGACTGAAACACACTTTAGGAGGTATTAATAGTTAATGGATCAATGATTAATAAATTATTTATTAATGGAAGCAGCATTTTCCTGCTCCACCAGCACTTTTTTTAATCACTTTTTACAGGACTCAGACCTGCTGGAAGAACCAGAATTTGCTCCTTTTGAAAAAACAAAAAAGAAATTCTTGATTTACTGAAAAGTAATAATATTTAATAATATTTATTAAATTATAACTTCTTATAACTATTAATAACTGCAAAACTAAACTTGTCAGTGAACAAATTAATCAAATTCTCTAATTCTCAAACCTTTTTGGTACATTTGTGTTTGCACACATAGGTATATGTGCACATAGTGTGAGCCTATATAATAGATGGGATGGGCTTTCATATATGCTATATAGTGCTATATACATGTGCTGCTTTAATTAAGCAGAACATATACAAAACTAAAGGTGAAAAAAACAAAGGAAGTGAGTACTTTTTATAGGCACTGTATGTAGGAATACATACTGTGTACATTTTTCTAATAAATAATGATCCATCAGTGGGTCTTTAATGTGTGAACATCTGACAATTAAAAAAATCTATAAATTCATTTATAAACTCATCCTTTACTAAGACACCATCAAAAACCATTACAGAAAATATAGCCTGGACATGTTTTTTATTGAATTCAGCTGAACCTCAGCTCAACACATCTAGAGTTGTGTACAAAAAGATACTGTCGCAATATATACATACTTACAGGCAAGTGTGATGACATCTGCTTTCTGAAATCTTGTGCCATTTTTCATCAACACAATCAACTTTCAACACACAGCATTAGGAATAAACCAAGCTCTGATAGGCTGAGGCACAGTTCAACACCAGATCCTCTGTGATCATTTCACTCCGTTTCAGCAGAGTCCAGTTCACTGAGAAACCTCTGACATTTGGCCATGAGAACATTGATGGCTTCCGTGACCAGAACATCTGGAGGCAGGATGCCGGTCGACTCTACTGTAACTGTGTGAGAAACAGAAAACCATGAAGAACCCTGTAGACACAGTAGCACATGCATCTGTGAGGACAAACATTTAAGACAATCTAAGGATACTCTTTTGATTTCCCCCTCATCTAAAGCTAACAGAGCATTAGAGGTACATCCCTCTGTTTCCACTGTTTCTGCCAAGCTGTCAGCTTTGTATTTACTGCACAAACATGACACTGAGCTTCTCAAAAGCATGTACGTACAAATGAAATGGTCTCGCACTCTCCCGAGCTTCACCACGTTCTTCAGGTCATCATGTCGGAGGACTTCCCTGCTGCAGGTATCCAGGCGACTGTTCACTACTTTGGCAACCTTTTTCCCTGAGGTGGACAACACAACACAACAGAGAGGATGACATGTACACAGGCTGAATTAATTACTTTACTACTCTGCCATCCAAACATTGTTACATGGGCACAGCTGGACTGTGAGAATGGATTATTATAACCTGAAGCTTATACTGTTTTTACCATACTTTTCAAGTCATTGAACCTTTCAATATACTGCAGCCCAGGCACATTTTATATTAATGTTATGTGCCCTGAGGAGACAAGTTCCGCTCACATCTATTATTACTGACTAAAACACACTGTGTGTACCCTTAAGGTGTTTTTCGTTGGTATATGAAGATAAATGTCATAAGCTGTATTTATTTCTCAATATTTACATTAGAGCAACTAGAAACACAAAGTGGTCTCTTGGCTGCTGTCCTTCCACATAGACCATTCCTGATCACACTTCTTTAGACTGTGAGGGGATGGAAAGATCAACTTGGATCCAGATGAAGCTGCCAAATCAGAGCCAGATCCTTGCTGGACGCCTTCTAGTCTCTCAAAGATGAAACCTCTCATCTGGTTTTAAAACAGACACATTTCTCTACAGAAGTCACACCAAATATTTCTCACTTTAGGCCACATAAGCAGTTTTTAAAAATATTTTCTAATACTGTACATATTTCATACATATAGGACTCTAACACAGTACTGTATTTACAGGGTGAGATTCCACAGTGACAGGCAGAGTGGACGAGTAATTCAACAACTCAATAATAAACTTAAAACTGTAAGGAGTTTGGGTTTTTCATCATCTATAGTTCATAATATTATTAAAAAGTTCACAGAATCCTGAGCCTGAGCTCATTTAAGATGGACTGATGTCAGGTAGAAAACTGTCCTCTGGTCTGATGAATCAAAAGTTCAAATTATTTTGGGAAATTTTCCAATTGTCCTCCAGACCAAAGAGGAGAGGGACCATCCAGTCTGTTATCAATGAACAGTTCAAAAGCCTGCATCTGTGATGGTATGTGGACTCATTAATGCACATTACATGAATAATAACAATAACAATATGTCCAGGTTTTGGAGCCACAGACACACTGGTGCTAAAATGGCCTCCCTGTAGCCTGGACCTGTCGCCTATTGAAAACAACTGTTGCATTATGAAGTAAAGGAGATCACAAGCTGTTGAACAGCTGAAATCCTACAGTAAATCAAGCATCACACATTTATTTTATTTACAGTTTACACAGTGGAAACAGGACTGTAGCTGTTCCATCATGGCCTCTGTAGAGCCCATTTGATTTCAGGTTAGTTCTTTCTTACCTTTAACATCTTCCAGGTCAATAACTCCTCGTGAGAAGCAGCGTTTTAAGCGCTCTGCCTTCTCACCCTCCACTTGCTCCAGGAGGGTGATCTCTGGGAGGAGGCGGTAACTGGCTGTGGCCACTGGAGAGAACTTAGCATGATCCTTACCTGAAGACAGAAAGAACACACTTCAGTGTCACGCAGCAGAAAATACTGAGTAGGAAACACTACTGTGTCTGGATAGATGGATCAGCTGTCATGTAGTATATAAACTGTGTCAATGCATATCTGTGTGTCCTGCACTCTGTGGCTGGTCTTTGATCAAATGTTCTTACCAAGTCCTTTAACGCAGTGCATGATAATGTCCAGCTCCTGTCCTGGTCGGAGCTGAGCTATCAGGATGTCGTTGTGTACTGGTCCAATGCTGGACTCTGCAAACACGTCTGCCTGGTTCCCAATGGGCACCCACTTTATGTCCCCGGAATACACTAAGAAAAGGCAGTGGAAGTAGTCACATTAAAGTGAGGATGTTGCTGCTGTTTCTACGTCTCTGTGCATGTTCTGTCACCTAATACCCACCCATGTGGTTGAGATAGAGCTCTCGTGGGTCAGACGAGTCTTTGCTGGCTCTGGGGTTCCTGCTACATTTGATCTTCAGCTGCAGCTGGATTGTGTCAATTTCAGAACCTTCTTCCTCTGCAGACTCTTCAGCTGTAACAAAGAAAGCACAACAGTGTCATGCTGGCCCTCCTGTGTGCACTCTGAGACCAGGCATGAAAGCTCATCGTCACTTCTGTTATGAGCCAATATGAACCAGGGAATGATCACAGCACAAAAAACTGTTTCAACTCTTTAAGGCTTTGGATTCCATGATCTACGGTTATATGTGTGAGTGCTTCAGTGTGTTGCTTTACCAGTGTTCCTGTACTCAAACAGGCGAGGGTCGGCTTTGATGGGGATGAGGCCTAATCTGTGGGCCAGGACTTCATCCTGGACGATGGATGTGTTGTTATAAATAAACACTTTCTCTATAGCCATGGTAGGCACCTGAAAGCAAAATGAATGCAAAGCTCTTAGGATGTATTTAAATAACATGAAAATGTAAAGCCTCCCTTCTCTTAGAAAGCTCCCACAGCCTCAAACTTTACATCATCTGCTTCCCATTAGATTTCTATATGTCACTAACCACAGCTTGTGCCTCTCGTGTGCAGGTACAGTACAGTATTACATACCTCTGAGTCACTGTGCTAACTCTCTTTCTAATTCTGAAGGTGTTTCCTTAATCCTAAAAAACTCTTCTAGGTGGGTGGAGTCTCCATGAAAACAAAGATTGTAACAGAAAATTACGTCACGTTGCTCACTATAGCGAGTGAACTCAGACCATACTATTTTTAAGGGTTTCAATGTCTTTCTGAGGCATTAAAATCACTGTAATGATGCTACTGACTACATAAAACGATACATAATAACTAATACATAACTAAAAAATGATCTATCACCACATACTGCTTTGTAGGGAATATGGACAGTTTACAGAACAGATTCACAGATAATAAGACAGATGACAAAAGCTCACCTCTGCTAGTAAGATCCTTCTGAAAGCGTTGGCGATGGCTGCATCGATGCCCACAATGTCAAACTCCATACTGCTCTCATCCAGATGTACCACATCGATTCTGAAGTTCTGCACACAGACAGGAGTGGAACCATGAGAGTCTTATTCAGCACTCACTGGTACCGAACACTAACAATTCATAATTTCTTTATCATCACAAACTATGTAACACTGTTTCAGTTTGGCCATGCTCAACTTTTGCTTCTAACAGTTAAAAGTGGTCACTACGTTTTTATTATAATAAAATCAAATCAAGATATATGACTATATATATTAAGTCATTAAGCCTCTAAAGGATATCTACTTTGACTTTGTTATTTAATAGAGGATCTAAAGTGCCTTCAAATCCATGACATGAATCTGAACATTATCTCCATAAAGTCTGCAAAAATATATGTAATATGAAAGAATATTCTCATGAATCTAAAGAGTAAAGGCTTGAACTTGGTTGTAATAACTAGAATTTTCAAAGTAAAGGCTGGGGAACAAAAGGGAGAGGGAAATAAGACACACTGGAATTGATCTGTTTGACTGCAACAACATGGCCATAAAAATATTTACCTTCTGAAATTTCTGCATATCCCAAGTGTCATCATAACCAGGATAGTTTCCAGGGAAATCAGTTGTATGAACCTAAAAACACCAAATAATCCATCAGTAACAACAATAATAATAACAATAATAATAGTCGACACCATCATCATCATCATCATCATCATCATCTTGACAGAAAGCAGTGCTTACTTATTTAGGCAGTAACGTGTATTGTATGCACGTATTCATGCAGCACATGTTGTATATCTGACAGAATAACGGTGTGAAATCATTTATATTATCACACTGATGCAGAATATCCTCATGGAAAAGAAATCTGGTTTACAGTTCATGTCAAACACAAGCGCGGTAAGTGAACGTCACACCGCGCAGCACTAGCAGCCCGGAGGACAGTGAACGCTACAGCTCGTGTATCGTGTTGTTATAAACAGCCGTGTTATAAACACACTTACATTCTTCACGCCAAATTCTCCCAGTATTACTCGACTCCGAATCTCATCCACGTTGGACATGGTCGCAGCCATTTTGCCTTCTACCCTGCTTCTCTGACACTCTCCTAGAACCCCTGCCACGTGCAATGGGACTGGGTCATGTGACCGGACGAAGGTAGCCGAGTTAGAACGAGCCTTGGTAACGTAGTTATTACTTGTAGTGGAGGTGGAGAGTAACTGCACAAAGTACTACACTAAGTACATCTCGAAGCAGTTGTTCTGTATTATGACAGTATGAATACATGTTAACATTCAGGAGCTACAGTGGGGCGTTCAGGGTGCTGGTTTGATCCTGGCCTTTGACCAAGACACTGAAGATTGCTCCTAGAGTGTATTATCACTTATAAGTTGTATTGGATACATGTAGGTTCATAACTAATAATCTTATATTAATAAGATATCAACAAATTCAACTATCCATAACAGATAGCCAGTGAATGATGTTAATATGCATCGATGTGCTGGTTATTTTTAAGTGTGATTTAAAACTTCTACTGAAAATGTTTAACTTTCATAATCAGGTTCTACGTCATTAGAGAATGATCTTTAATCGTGATGCCACTTTCTGCAATGACAGTAATGGTTCATAGAAAATCTGTAGTTTACACTGATTAGTTTAATAAAGGAATAA
>OMLM01006359.1:32712-59170 GCA_900302695.1 Helostoma temminkii | reverse complement strand
TTAATAAAGGAATAAACTTTATATATTATAAATAATATTTTGTTCAGTTTCTGTCTGAAGTAAATATTCAAATCTAATATAATATTAATGCCTCTGTTACATAATACACTTAATCAGTGTTGCTGTTCTTGCTGCAGTTAATTTAAAACAATATGATCACTGGTTGTGTCACAGGTTTTCCACTTTCACCTCTGTCCATGTTAAAAGAGCTGGGACCCAGAGAAGTGTTCTGGATATATATGTTTTTTGATTTGTATGGCACAGTTTGAACATTTCTAAGTGTGTAAACAAACACTGGTCACTTACAATAGTTTTCAGATGCATTCCTGAGCCCATTCAGTGATTTCATCTAAAGACTTGTGTGTGTTTTTAATGCAGTGCTGTCTGAGGGCCTTGTTTTTTTTACCTTGTCCCTTCCATAGATTACACACATTTTCTGGATTATTAACCATAAATAACCCCAATTCTTTTTTTCAGTATATGTTTATGCATGGGCTAATAATGCTCTGTGTTAATAACACAGGAGTTAATTTATTGTGAAGGGGTTAGGGTTATCTAATTTTCAGTGCGCCTCCGTCCTGCCAGGCATCACTCAAGATGCACTGAACCAGGGTGAGCACCCAAACCAAACATGCCATGGAGGGAGATGGAGGAGAAGCAGGGATGCAGCTGAGCCAGGCTGGGTTAGTATCAGGAACTGATAGCCTGAGGTGTCATTTTATTGATATTTTACATTTAAAGTTTTTCGCTGTTACATTTCATTCATCCCAAACATTAATTATAAGCTCTACAAGAGTGCCGTTTATTGCAGGACTGTTCACATGTTGATGTCCAGTAAGCAGCATTATGACCTGTATGGAGTGGCTCTCTGAGAGCACTGGCAGTGACAGCTGGAATACTGAACCATAGACAACGCAGGATGAATAGAAATCTGTTGTTAGCTTATCATTAGTTTTTCCATGTAATTTCAGCACATATCTTTTAATATAAGTCGTCATTTCCATTGATTCACACTCATTCATACAATTTACAGAATATTCTATTGTCCATCATTGACATTTGAGGCTGAAGCTATCAGTGGCCACAGTGGCTACTGAACACAGTGTTCAGGTTCTGTCGCATCCACCAGTTAGTCAGTCAATTAGTCTACAGCTGTAGTGGTGCGAGTGCAGCAGGACGGGGTTCGGATGGAGCCCATTATCCGGTTCCTTTTTTTCTGACAGCCAGTGCTCCCACTCTGCCAGGAGGTGTTGGTGTTCTGGCGTGACAGCTTCGCTGCACGACTTGCTGTCTCCTTGATCTGCAGCTCCAGATGTCTTTGGATGGCTAGACCCAGCTCCTCGGGGTCCACAGAGGCCCCGTACACTTCCCACGTCATTCCTTCTGCATCCCACTTGACCTCTTTCACTGGGGACTTGGGTGCACCACATGTTTTCTTGCCTCGATCACTGTCAGTGTTTGCAGTCTGGCTGCAGGATGTCTCACTCCTGTTCTCCTCTGTCAGACAGATCTGAGGAAACACGTGAGGTGTGTTGCTCTCACTCACTCCAGTCTGGACTCCAACATCCCTCAGCTCTTTGTGGGTTGTCATAGTCCCCATGTCCCGGGTCATGGCTCCGGTATGACCAGCGGGAATGCTGCAGCACTTCTCACCACCAAAGTGTTTTGGGGTTTGAGTCCCAGGACCAGGAGGCAGTGAGCTCATCAAAGAGCAGCTAAGGTTGCAGCACCGCAACAGATGTTTGGCATCCAGGCCTGTTTCACTGACAGAGGAGATGAGGCGAGGCAGGGTGAGGTGGTTGGTCGCCGAAGGAGGTGCCACGGCGCGCTGCATGTCACAGCTTGGCTCTTCGAGGCGGGGCAGCAGTTGGGAGGGGGCTGGGATAGGCTGCGGGTGGCAGTAAGCAGCAAATGTGTCTTCAAAGTTGGTATGATGGATATAAGAGCTGTAGCACACACATTTAGGGTTAAGATGATCCTCCATTTTGACTGCTGCCTTGGGGGACAAGCTACAGATACACCTGCTCTGTGGCTGCTGTGCACTACCTTCTCCACCGTTGGGCCCTCGGCAAATAGTGGTGACGATGTTGCACTGCTGCAGTTGCATGGGTTGCTTGCAAGCTAACATGGAGTGACTGTCTGCCTCTTGGGTTCTCTTATCTCCTCCATGACAAGCAAGTCCACATGTCTGGGTGTCAGGAGCACAAGGGGGCACTGCATGTTTAGCCAGAGGTGAAGCGTCCGAGTGACTCCTGTGAACAGGCAGAGCAGCTGACTTAATGCTCTGCACTGCGCTGCCAGCCTGATGGCTGTCACTGGCCGCAATCACAGCTATGTTGTGGTGATGTGAAGGTGTGTGCATCTCAGTCAGACTAGGGGGGCGGCTTGAGGCCTTGAGGGTCACACAGTGTTCAGATGGGTTTTGGTCCTGTTCACTAGGCTGTCCACTGACCTTCAGACTACTGAGGTTCATTTCTTTGGTACAGTGCTCTTTATAGATCTCACTGACAGCCGCCTTTGGTTCCTCTTTTTTTACCTGTGTAGAGCTCCTGGAGGTGTTTAGGAGGGACTGAGCAGAGAGGGTTAATTCCAAGGAAACAGTTCCCCCCAGTGGGAGCGGCTCTGACACGGGATACCCAGCCTCTGCCATGGAAAACCTGATAGAAGAAGTAAAACAGCTGAGCTCAGGTCACATATACAACACAGCCCACAAACAGTCCATCTTATAAAGTAGCATAGCATTTTTAACTGCAGTTAGCTTCCCATATTACTCCATATACAATATATAGTGTTAGTTTTTTTTGAAACTCCTCTAGATACATTCATGTTATGTTTGTCACATTAGTGAAGAGACTAAACAAACGAAAACATCAAAGCTAAAATTAGACTAAATGTAAAGATCTAAAGACTGACCTGACCTGGCAGAACTATATACAGTACTACTGGAATATTACACAGCTGCAGCTTGTTGTGTGATTGTTGATTAGGCACCAGTGAATACCAGTGCGTGACTGACGACAGTGTCTGACGATCCCATGAGGTCCGTTGGGCCTTGAGGACCTGGGGTCATGGAACGGCTGCCATCTTTCTCCCGTAGGAAGTCTAGGTGGGACGGGGATTTTTAAGAGAAACCTGCACTAGAAAGGTATAAGTCTCTTGAACACAAGAGACCACACCCAACTTATTAACTGTGATGTGATTGTATTTCACTGAGGCATAAAGTGTAGAGAAGGCATTCAGACTTTAGTCACCTCCAGCATGCAGGGATGGCTGAAGTTACTCTGGAATAGTTCAGTCACTGGGTTTCACCATAAATGTCACAGATTTAAAAAGTCAGTATTGTTGTACTTGTAGTAGTAGTAGTCACTATTGTCATAGTAGTAGTAGTAGTCACTATTGACATAGTAGTAGTAGTAGTCACTATTGTCATAGTAGTAGTAGTAGTAGTCACTATTGTCCTAGAATTGTCCTAGTTTGCGAACCAAAACCCAGACGTAAACTAAAGTTGCTTTCTCCCACACCTCAACAAAGTCTTGTCACACCCCAAACTCATGTTGCATGTTATTGATCATCATATTTGTTATGGTGAGAATTTTTGATCACAGATTTCATAACGAAGGAAGAAGCTTTAGTCCAAAGGTTTGTGTTTTAGACACTTTCCCAGACAAGGAAACAAACATCTGCTGGATGGCAGCTCAACTCAAAGCAGTAGTTAGCTTAGCCTAGCATAACGAACGGAAACGAGGTAATAATTAGCCTGGCTCAACCTAAAGGTCGGAAATACAGCTGCTTGTACATGTAAAGCTCAGCCTTTATATTTCTGTTGTGTACATATTAAACTAATCAGGTACAACATTCATTTAATTAGTTTTAAAGCCACAGCACATTAAAGTGTATTATTTTATTATTATAAATTTTATTGATCATTAACTGTTGGGCGACACTTCAAATTACAAACAGGAGGTTGACATGTAATACAGGTACGTAATACCGGTTTAAACAACAGGCCATGAATGCAGCACGCCAGCGTGAGGATGGTGCTTTTCCTCTCATGTTACACTTGGGAAAAAGAGGAAAACAATTGTAGTTCCCAGAATGTTAACAGTTGCAGGGTGATTGAGATCATGTGGGGAGCTGACTGGGTTCACACAGCAACAAGTCAGTGCCTGGTCTGAAGGTGTGTTCCTGCACACATGTACACTGTGTCAGGATTTAAATGTGAATTCAAGAAACTTGATTTAGAAGATGTTAGATCATCATCATTTCAGCTTACCTGCAGTACCATAGACCAGTTTTAAGTGACACACACACGTACACACACACACACACACACACACACACACACACACAGACGTGAGAAATGTTCACGTTCTGATACATTAAAGGAAACAGAGACTTTTATGTGACACCATTCTGACAATCAGATTCACACAAAACACGCTCAGTATTCTTCCACACACAGATGCGATAAGAACTGAAAAGAGGATTTGAACCTTTTCATCCAGCAGCTTACCTTTCACAGTGATCCCCTTGCTGCTGAGGCTCTATCCTCCCCTCTGTCCTCTCCCTTTCGGATGTGTCGGGTGATGGATGCAGTTCTTAGAAAGCCTTCACCCTCCTGCACCTCCTCCTCCTCCTCCTCGCATCCACAGGTGACCTCTCCCTCCCTTTCTATCTTTAACTCCTTCCCATTCACTGACTACCTGTTCTCCACCTCGGCCTTCTCTTCTCTCCCTCCCTTTGTCTCAGCAGCTCCCCTACGGCTGTGCACAAGATGGAGGAGACCTTGAGATAATCCTCTCTCTCTCTCTACATCTGATTACAAATGTGAGGATGCAATCTTCAAATCCCTGCTCTGTAACGGAGAAGCGAGCCGGTTAGTGGTCGGCTTATCCAGCTGTAGTGGGAGACGGATGAAGGGGGAGGGGGAGAATGATAATGAGAGGAGATAGTCAGGCAGCCAGCGTCATTGTCCCCCCACCTGGGAAGAGGGGAGCAGGGCTGATGCATGAATGAATGTGTGCACAGGAGAGAAGACGAAGGAAACATCCCCCACGTTTGTCCAAGCCCTCTTTCCACTCCTTGTTTTTCTCTTCACTCATGCACGCACTCAGCTCTACTCTGACCTCAGCCACTGTTTCACACCCTCCTTCTCTCACGCTCAACCGCCCTCCCACCAGCACCAGCCCACTCTCCATCACTGTCACTGTTGCTATGGAAACTGCAACACTCAATGGGGTTGGTGTGTTTTCTTTTTGAAGCGACAGTGAGGCAACAGACAGCCAAAACATATCAGCTGGGAGGTGCTCGTGTTGGTGGGTGACTCAGCCGCAGACAGTTTCACACCTCAACTCAGTGATTCCGTCAAAAGTCAGTTTTATTGTCAATACAACCCCATGTGCAAGTCATACAGTGTATCGAAATTATGTTTCTCTCTAACAACAAAATGTAGAAAATATAAAATGTAAAATATAAAGTGCACATACATATGTGCCAGAAATCATGGAGGACACTGGCACAAGCACTCGCCTTCATGCTACATACAGGTTTGTGTTATGAAGACTGGAGTTTGGGTTTACCACCAGCTGCTGCACTGGAACCAGAATGTAGTCCTTTAAAGCTCTATTTTTATTTGACACGACTCAGAAATAAATGTTTTAAAAATGCTGTATGTTTTCATTTTGTCACAATCCATGTTTTCGTTTCAGTTTATGCCCTAGTTTTTATCTTTCCTGTTCATTCATACTATCAGATCCACCTGGACACACATCCTTCTGACCACGCCCCTGCTCTGCTCCCCTGACACACACACACACACACACACACTCTGTAATGATCACCAGCTGATATCAATCAGTAATCAACCAGACATATAACCACCTTTGCCAGATTGTCAGCTAACTTGACCACAGTTGTGACTCTCCTGCTGGATCTGAACCTGTCTCCAGTTCCTGATCCACTTACTGTCCTGGTCCGTGTGTTCCCTCATCTGCTAAACATCAACCAGTGACACATACTGAATTTGTGATCCTCAACAGTGGAAGAGTTGTGTAATGCTAAAAAAACACCTGGTGGAACATCAACTAAACTGTAACTGGTGAATTATTCTACTGAAAAAGAGATTTAAGGATTGAAAAATGCCACTTAACCAGACACCCACACACAAGCAACAGCTGAAGGAGGCTGTAGTGCAGGTCTGGCAAAGCATCTCTAGGGACAAAACCCAATGGATTTTCATCCAAATGTTGAAAATGATAGTTATATTTAAAATTATGCCCAAATACTATGTCCCCTAAAAATGGAGGTACCCTGTTTAAATGGCTGTAATTCCTAAATGGTAAATGTCATAGTGTGAAACCTTTTAAAATAAAGCTCAAAGTCTACACTTTAATTACATCCTGATTTTATTTATTATTCATCATATCCATTATGGTTATGTAGGCAAAATCATATAAACTCTGTCATAGTCCAAATACTAACTGTGTAGTACAGTACCACAGTACTATAACTATTTAGTATAACATCCCAGACAAGCTGTGCCTTTTAGAAATAAGGATGGAACAAGGTTCAACACTCAGAGAGACTGTTTGGACAATTAGTTCACTTACATTTATAACGTTTGTCAATGTATATTTTAAATAATGTGTGAATTATGGCACTTTATCATCTGAAATTCATAACATCAGTTAAAGATTTAGACCTTTTGGAGAAATCTCTGTAGGCAGAGAGAAAAACAGTACTGACTAAAAACAGACATGAATGTGTGGTTCTGAAAGTTAAAACCACGCAATGCAAAATAAAAATAAAACATATAAACACGATCCAGAAACGCTGCAGCTTTCTCTGGGCCTGAGTTAATGTAGGACGGACTGAGGAAAAGTCCTGATGAAAATGTTCTATTGAATGTGTTCTTACTCTCTGTCAAACAGAGTAATGGCTGCATGGTATTGTGAAAGTCTGCAGCAAAGTTGCTGGCACATCCTTGAATGACCTTCATGACCTGTATGAGTCCAGGTCCTTGAACTGAGCAAACCTGTCTGATCCGAGCCCTCCCTGGTGAGAGGAATTAAAGCTGCTACCATCAGGGAGCAGATTCACAGTAATCTGTCAGTCTGGTTAATGACAACCGACACTACCAATGGTTATCATGTTATTTATTCATACTGCTGGCTGAGAGACAAATTTCTATGAAGTAGAAATTGGAAAAGATGTTTCTGTTCACCTTTTTTGACTTCATTATATTGACACTCAAAAAGAGAGAATAAAAATCTGTATGATCAGACATAAGCTGCCTGGCACATCACATTTCTGGAGCGGGAGTTGTTTGGGTTTTGTACTGTTAGGTTTGATGATGTAGCTGCACATCATCAACTATCATCATCTCTCAGTCTGTCAGATTAATTATCATAACTGAACTCCTGTCTTGACTTGTGGTCTAAAATAATAACCTGACAGTTCTTCTTTCACGTCTCTCACCAGATTATTGACAAAATGATAAGCCAATCTAGGAGGTTAGCTGCAGGTAGTAGCCCCTTCACACTGCTAACTCTGGGCCATGACTCACCTTGTTTAAGGGCCTCTCACCTGCACGCACGCACGCACGCACGCACGCGCACACACACACACACACACACACACACACACACACACTTTCAGGAGTTTAAGCGTAAATATTCACTTGGAGCAATACGACCTTCTCCTTTCTCTGCTCTAAGGAATTCTGTTCTCAATTTTTTTGTTTTCTGAACATTACCTGAACTGCAAACAAAGAGCCTTTTGTACAAGATGATCTACATTTACATACTTTGGAACAGAGCAGATCCTTTCTTCCCTGGCTCGTTCCACTAAACCTGTGCCAGGACATTTTATGTTCAGTAAAACAGGGGTTCCTTTCTTTTTCAGGACATTCCACATTGTTGTATTGACTATGTCCAACGTTCCCTCTTTTTTTTTTTAAACTTCAGAACGACTTGCTTTGTTTTCACAGGTAGAACCGAAGGTTAAACCCAGAATCAGTCATTTAGAGCTAGTTACTGTTGAACAATCGACCTCACAGGACACATCTGTGTAAGAAACAACTATCAGTCATGTTCCAATACTTCTATAGACTACAGATTTGGTTCATCAAAAACAAAAGCTACAGCAGTTTCTATGTTTAACATATCTGACTCACATCCATCATTAAAGCCAAATGTTAAACACAAATCCAGTGGCCCTGCTTTTCTAATACATCTGGAGAGGACTGCATGAGAGCTGTGGGAATAGTAGAATCCCAGTATGACTATAGACACATACTGACCTGCCATCATCTCGGTTTTTGTGTGTGTGTAGACGACTGTAAAACATTCGGAGCAGCGAGATTTTTAATTTCTTGTGGGTGAGACAAAATGAGACAAAACATCAGCTACCATTGATTAGGTATGTACCGTTTGTGTCTTCTGTGGTTGACTTTGGAATATTTAATGTTTCCAAGACTTGTCTCTGAAAATTTTCAGAGAAAACATTATTCATCACTCCTGAGACACCAGTGGAGATTAGAGCTGCAATGATGCAGTGTTTGTGTTGGGATCTAAAGAATTCATTTTGTTGTCTCCGTGAGAATGTGTGTGTGTGTATGTGGTGTGGGGGTGCTTAACATCTGTGCACAGATTAAGGTTGTGCAGATTTTCTTGGAGCAGCTGTGTGTGTGTACAGTGTTATTTATTTGTAATTCCTGCTTGTTCAAAGTATTTAAGTACATTAATGTGTTTGCAGTACATGTGTGTTATTCTGAAGCGGTAATCCTTAAACGATTCCTTTCATTGTGTTCAAATCAGTTTCTGATTCTCACACACTGGACGCACAAACCAACTGACCCACAGCACATCATTATTCTGCAGTTTGATGTATCAGACTTATAAATGTACCTTTAGAGGAAGACATGTTGGAGAACAATGATGCTGGAAAAAAATCATCTCTACCATTAATGTCACCCGCCCCCTGTGGAAAATGTTACTTCTCTGGCACTTGCCATATTTAACACTGACTTTAACTTTGCCTGCTCAGTGGATCTGAACCCAGACACCGGGACACTGCAGTGTGTTCACAAGCTACAGAAATATGATAAAACCCAAATGCATTATTAGCAGTTATCTGCTACATAAATACTACATGTGGTTTCAATGAGGCAGATATTGGCAGTTCTGAAATTCTGTATTCCTACCTTCACATATGAGGTAAAAAAAGAGCACATTCACTGTTTCCAACCTCTCTATGTGTTTATTAGAGATGATACAGTGTCTGCCTTTTTGACATTTATACAAAACAAACAGAAACAACAAGACAGCAGCTTCTGATTCGTCTCCATACTGGCTCTCATGTCTTTTCTCTTGTCCTGTGACATGTGTCGTGGGATTCTGTCCTTGGATGGAGACGAGTGTGAGTAGGTGGGGTGACGTGTGTTCAGCATTGTGTGCTGGTGTTTCACCAGATATTGGACATGTGGTGGGTTTGTCACTTTTCTGAGGGTGAGGCTCTGTGACTATCCCCAGCCTTTTCCTAAATAAGTCTTCACCAGGCCTGTGCCTCAGGATCAGTGGAAACAGCTGCTGTAACTATCTATCTCCATTAAATTGGCGAATGATGACAACACTAAACACAAACTGTTAACCATTGTCTAAGCTGGTTAGAGTTGTGCGTCTATTTTTTTTTTGAGTGTTGGAGCTTTGCCAAATATGATAAAATAACCCAGATGTCGTCATAATGACATTGCTTATTTCAATAATTATTTTAAATGGCAAGTGTTATGCGTTTTTTACCAGGCAGGAAGATGACAAGATGCACACCAGTTGCATTATGGGCAATGTAGGGCTGTTTTCAGAGTGTGACCCAACACCACGGACCAAAAGTCAGGATGACTCAGCCTCCTTTAGTAAATTCCCCCAGTTTCTACTAAAACACTCGCTGCTGCTGCTGCAGACACATTTCATTAGTACCATTTTCATTTAATAAGAATGGTCTACGTAGAATATCAAACTCAATCACACTGGCAGGCTAACAGTTTTAAATACTTCAGCTCTCACTAATCTCGTCCCCTCAGCTACGACTGCATAATTACTCTTGGTGCTACTGTACCCACGAGCCTCAGCTGCTACTGGAATGAAACTCAGTCTGTGTCTTATCTTGATAGTGGACCCCCTGTCACCACCTGAGCTGAAGCAAAGGCCTCAGTTTCACTTTGTGCCTGAAAATCACACCATTTGTTTCAACTAAAAGGACTGAAACAGTCCTGTGATGAGCCATCTTGAGACCTTTGCTGCCGTGGTAACTGTGTCATCATTCATAAAGCATCTTTACCGTAGCTGAACCAGCTGCTTGCTGAGGGTTGTTTCCCTGACAGGATGTCAGAGTGAGGCACAGGCTTGACGAATCCTGGACTTTAATCCTGTGCCAAATCTAAACATGATATTTACATTGACCTGTCATTATATTAACTGAAGCCTTTTTAAAATGTCTAGTACCACAGCGACCAGACGGTAAAACTGTGAAGATAAAATGCAGCACCCCAGGACCTGCAGGTAGATGTGTGTGTGTGTGTGTAACAGAAGTCTGGACCAGGATATGGACTGTCTGTACTGTCTGTTTCAAGCTCCCCAATAAAACCTACGATTTTGACATTGAACATAAGATGTGTGTGTGCGTGTTTGTGCGCAGTGGTCGTGTATCCAGTCACACACATCTGCACGGCCTCATCCTGGGAGTTTCTCCTCTCATGTTAAGGCGGTCCGACCGGTTCTTTATGCCCCAAACGTGCTGGTCACTCAGTCCTCTGGATCCACAGCAGACTCGTGTACGGTGTCAGCCGCCTCTCCCGCCCTTCCAAAACACACAGACTGAGGCTGAAGGATTGCCCGGTGCTCATGGGTGGTTGGTAAGAAATCAAGAGCTAGAGTGAGAGTCCACTGGGATCTTTTTCCAACAGAGGCTAACACTGAGAAAGATCTCGTGTTGTCTTCTTTTAGCCGTGGAACAGGAGCACCAGTAACATCAGCTAGGGCCTTGCAGCTCTTTCAGTGCGTGCTGCTGTGGATTCCAGATTAGGTAGTCCAGTCTAATCGTGAACCAATTGTTGGCTCATCCACAGACTACAATCCCAACTTTTCTGTGGTGTCTCCTTTATGAGCTTGTGGCCTCAGCTCCAGCTGGTGCTCTGGAGTTCTTGGCGGAGCCAGGACGGCAGAGGTTGGCCCAACCGATTCAGCAGACGCAGCAGCTCCATGTTGTGCTCACGGTAGTACTCAGCCAGAAAGGCACGTGACTGCGCACACACACAGACACACACACACCCCAAAGGACAGTCAGAGATCAGCAGAGGTAAAAACATTCAGATATAACAAACAGATGTTTCCTGTACAGTGATATTCCACTGTCTACAGACTAACTAGCATTTAAGGAGGTTTTAAAGGATAATTGGTCTTTCCTGTCAACACATCCTATAAAAACCAGCTCTGCCTGTGGCCCTCAACTCCAAACCTGTGAGCTCATAAATCTTTAAAGGTTTCAGCTGCTCACTGAAATTTCAACAACCTGTCAATCAAACTGAAACCTGTCTAATGTCTAAAGCATTAGACCCGTCTAAAACCATGTCTAACACTCTCCTGCAGTGCTGTGATGCTGTGGGGTTATAGTGTGTGTGTTAGAACAGCTCACGAATATCACTTGTGTATATATACCTCAGGGCTCATTTCTGGATACTTCCTGCCTTTACTCTTCCCCAGACACTTGACTCTGCTTCCTTCAACCCGCTGACACCAGAAACCTTTGGTGTCGTCGTAGCTGCAGACACAGAAATAACAAACACTGACTCAGTCTGTTAGAAATGATTTTGCTTCGAAACGCGATATTCAACTGTTCTCTGCAGAGTGTGTGTGTGTGTGTGTGTGTGAGAATTACTAACATTAGAGCCTGGGTGTAATTGAAGATGGGAGTGACACCGAGGAACCTCTGGATCCCGTCCATCACTAGTGCTGGGTTGGAGCGCAGCAGGGCTCCGTCTACGATGTGCAACTAAAACACAGCGACACACACAGTCAGTGTAATCCAAGCCTCGTAACTGGGAAATGTTTCCATGCAACTAAAACAGCTGAGAACGACACTAGATTTTTCACTGTCTGGACATCCTCACTCAAGATATCCATATGGTCCAGGTATTAGCCTAGCAGCTAATAGCTGATGTCGTATAACCACCACACTGTTCCAGAATAGATGGGAAGCATCAGAACTGAAATCCTCAGATTCCCTTTGTACATTGTTGGACCTTAACTAAGTCCAGTCACCTCTTTTTGCCACAGGTGGACTCACCACATGTTCTAGATGCACCAGAAGAAAACCTAAAAAGCAATGTAAAAAGAGTGTTTGCACACTAAGACTAAAATATGAATTAGACTAAAAGGAAAGACTTAATATTGTATCCATAATATGTTTAATCTGTAGAGTACTGTTATAACTGGACATTATGGGTCAGAATATTCAACAGTGTTATCCATATATAGTGTTGTACGACACAGATGCTAAGTTTTGTGCTGATTTAAAACATTATGTAAAAACTGGATGAAAAGAAGCTGTTAAAAATAAGACTCCTTGACTCTTGTTAGTTGTGTGGGTGAGTACAGTAGCTGTGGTGTGTGTTACCTGGGAGGGCTGGTAGTGTTGCAGCCAACGTTCCAGGTGAGAAGCATAGACCCCGGGGTTAAGGCAGCGTCTCTGAAGGGCCAGCAGGTCTCTGGGGGCTGAGGGGCCTGCCGTCACTACTTCATGAAAAGTGTTGTTGAGGGCTGCGGGGTCCTGATGGGCCCTTTGGTGCTATGGTCATCACACACAGACACACATACAAATCAAGTTTGACAGTCAAGAGGGTGTCAACTATGGGAACCTTGCATAGAAGACATATGAAGATAGATATTTGTGCAGAGGTTCCTCACCTGGTACCAGGAGTAAGCTCTGTCAGATGGGTTAATGAACACTGCCAGGATTTTGGCTCTAGGTAGCAGTGCAGAAGCTCTCTTGGGAGCAACCTCTGTGTCAAAATAGTTGGCACTCTTTTCAAACATGAAATCTGTACTGACATTGGAAGGGAATGGGAAGAAGTCCATGTACCTGAGGTGACACAAAGAAAACACGGACTGGTTAACTTCTGGTTAAACTGGTTAAAATCATCACACTCATTAGTAAAACAGAAGAAGTATTAATATATATAAACTTTGTTTTCCTCGCTGAGCTGTGTCACATGCAGGTTAAGGTAAAAATACAAGTAGAAAAGACATTGCATTTTGCACCCTAAGACTCAGTAGTAGACAGTATTAATTCAATTTTTGAATCTTTTCTACTTGTATTATTACCTTAACCTGCATGTGACACAGCTCAGCAAGGAAACACAAAGTTTTAACAGTGTATAGAACAGAACAGAGGAGGACTCTTTGTCCTCTGTCTGTTATCAAGTAGCTGTGTTAGAAAAATTCAAGGCCAGTGTGTAGAGATCAAAAGATGACACACTTTGATTATACTCTTCAAGTGATTTATTAGAAACAAAACTCTCTTGGAAAAACGGACATTAAAAAAAGAGTGAGAGACTGTGACTATATGTGTGGTAGTTCAGTGTTTACCAGTCTATGCCGTTGTCATAGTTGGCTCCACTAAAGAACTGGATCTCCTCGAAGGTGACAGGGCTGGCGAAGGAGCTGGTGATTGCTGGGTGGAGGCTCAGGAATGAGTGAAGGGCTGTAGTGCCTTTAAGCAAAAAACAGATATTTATCATTATTTGATATTTATCAGGAGGAGAAATTTATAGATAAAGATAAAGAGTAAAAATGGAGTTAAAGAGTGTAGCACCTGTTTTCTGTGGTCCAATGACAAGGAACTTGGGCAGTCGGTCACAGGTTTTCTCTTTCGACCAGATGTCTTTGTGGCGTTTGTCATGACAAGGATTCTGGAAAACAGTGCTGTTTGTTAATCATTTGAGATCATTAAGAAAATATATTCATTTATACATTAGACATCAAATTCAGTTTTTTCCACTTCTGACACTCAAATCATATTGTAGCCACACAACTATTTTTTTAAATAATCAAGCCAAAAAACGGTCAAAGAGAAAAGTTATTTTATGTTAAAATACTTTCCCACACAAGGGAAATTCACATATAAAATAGTACCCACATGCCTTAAATCATGTATCTGCAAAAAAAATGACAGCATCAAAACTCCCACCTGCCACAGAGGGTCTCTCTCCTCAGGGAAAATCTGGAAGTATTTCTCAGCGAGCTGGACGGGGGGCAGAGTCTGAAGCCTGAGGTTGGTCCAACACTGTACAAACTTCACCAAAGACTCAAAGGTGTACAGACCCAGCCGGTCGTTACCATAGTTAGACAGGTGGGTCATGAAGATGCTGATCTGGATTGAAAAGGAACACTGTACTTCACAATATAGTTCTTGAACTGTTGTCCTGAAGCTCAAAGCAGCAAAAGTGCAGGGGTCAAACATAGAGTAGAAATCAGCAGTGACCAGTTTAGCAACAGAGAGCAGTGAGGAAATAGCAAGACATGATCATAAAATGTAGCAGAATATTTAAATTACACAAAAATATACAGACATAAAATCATATTGCACAATATGACAAAACAAATTTTACTCTAAGCCCCTCTATTTACAGGTAGCATGCTGAGGATGCTGGTGAAGACCTCTACTATCTGATCAGGACACAGACTAGGACTGTGGCATAGCACCACCCAACATCAGACTATAACTGAAACTTACACAAAAAAGCCAAAATGAACATTTGAATATTTGCTAAATTGAGACAGTTGAACTGTGAACACAAGTCAGTCTTCCCATTGCTGTGTTGACAGACACAGATGCAGACACACAAGGCAGCATTTCTATCACTGTACAGTTAAATAGTGTGAGCCGTGCTTCCAGGTCTGGTGTAGAGGAAAAGTCCCATTTCTGATCCGATGTCTAAGCAAATTCACAGTTACCAGGTTACTACTAGGTAACCTGATTTCTCTGAGTCATGTTACTTAAGTGAAATGCCAGTCTTAAGCTCTATACAGTTTGTTCAGGGCACAGGTCTTATCTGCCTGAGGAGGTATAATACAGATGGCTGGTCAACAGCACTAGATCCCACTGGGACTGTTTAATAGAAACAGCTTCTTCAGGCCCACAGAGTGTTTGCCTGAAGGCTCTGTCCTGTTCTGATGATAGATTGAGAGCCCAGCGGGGAAAGAGCAGAGTAACACACTGCTGAATTGGCTATATGAGATACAGCACTAGTGTTTAATGCACACACTCAGCTCAGCAAGGAAATGTGCATTGACTAGTAAGGTGAGTGGCAGAGGAAGATCTGATGTGCATTTTCCAAGACCTGAACAGAAACCTGACCCACTTGGCACTCTTTTTCCTCCACTGACCTGCTACAGTAGGACAAAGGGGAGCTGCTCCTCATGCCTAAAGTTATTTTTAAGTCAGAGCTGACCTGGATCAGCACCAGTGCATAATTCATAAAAAAACTTCATAACAACAAAACTGCAGAGACCTACATGGAACTCTCATTAGTGAAGTGGTTAAATGCTTAAAACTGCATTAATGTTTAAAAACTCCTTATAAATGCTAAGCAGATTCATACATACCAACCAATTTAACATGTGTTACGTTTCTTACAGGATTTAAGAGAACAGTCAGGAAGAGCTCCCCTCCTCTGATGCTCTTGTCCAGCTCCTTTGAGCCTCCTGGGTATTCATTATAGAAGATCGTATGGGTGAACAGACCACATGTCTGCCTGGGCAGCACCTAAAACACAAGAAACACAAGCACCTTAATGACTAGGGTAGAGATCCAGACATTTTGAATCAACTGGTACTGTTGGCTTGATCCACTTCTAATCATTTGCTTGCTTGGTCAGGATACTGTCCCCCACTGCCCCATTCCATTCTGGAGTTTCACAGTGTTGAAGATAAACAGCAACCAGCTCTTCCGGTTAATGAAATGTCAGTTTGAATAAACAAATTATGCTCAGTGGTTAAAATTTTCCATTCGCTCAGCAACGTATTGTAACAAACATTGGTTGAAAGCTAGACTAGACTTACACTAATAGTCACAAACAGCAGTGACACATTTCTCTGGATTTGATTGGCATAATGTTGGAAACATGGGTACCTGGTGAATCACAATACTCAGACCATCTAACTCACTCACAGTTTGAAAACTGGAGGTTGCATCATGTTCTTTTCTAGTTTACCTGCACAGCACAGCAGTAAAACCAAAACACAACCTAAAGCCAGCCATTACCACCTGTGCCCTCTGGGAGGTGCTGCAGATCTTTATCCAAAGAGCAGTTTATGCTTATGAGCAGTTTTTGTTTTTTTTACTTTTGCAAAAAGGTCTCCCAGCTCTGCAATACAATGTACTGCATCTCTGCACCATGCTGAACGTGCAGGGTTTCCAGTCTACTCAAGTACTATGTTTTCATATTACACTGTTGTCTGTGCCACACTGCTGGCACTAAAGGGAGCTGTGTTTCTGCTGTACTGAAAACCAGTTCCACAGCTTTGAGTAATGATTCAAGTCAAGTTCCACTGCTACCTCCTGAGTGTGTCACTGTGATGAAATGTTTACAAACAGGAACTTTACCCTAGTGAAAGCACAGACTATAAGCCATAAACTGACCTGGATCCCATTGTGGATGAAGCCGCGGCGGTAACGAGCAGGCCTCAGATGGGGGTATTCCTCTGTACTAGTCACCTTGATGCCCCACACTGACTTCCAGGCCTCGTAGAGCTGGCTGTGAACTGGGTAAACTCCAGAGTGGTGCGGTGCCACTGCATAGCCCATATCTGTTGGAATGCCGTGCTCCTGGAGAGAGCATAGGATGTAGGTGAGAATGAGGAAAGTTGTTACTGCTGATACAAACACCTGACGTTTCTATTGTCACTTCACGGTGCTGTTTCTACTAATATAAGAAAGAAAAATGACTGCACCTTTTGAAGTCAACATTACTCACACACTCACATAGTTTTAACGCTATCAATGCAATGCCATAGCTTTGACTAATCACATAGTTAAATCCTCTTGCTACCAGCTCCTTTAAGCTCCTTTGGTTAGATAATGTATCTACATAGCTAGATACTCCTCATGAGGCTGGCCATATCTTAGTGCTGCTAACCTGAGCAAAGATCTTGTTGAGCCTCATCTGCTCAGCCAAGACACTGACGTTGTGAAACAAGTGAGGCTGCATGTGGCTCCACATGTGAGGAAACCACCAGAAGTCCATCCTGTGTTGCAGCAGCATGTCGTCTCCCTGATCCTCCTCATCCGTACCTGAACACACACACAGAACATGTATAATTAAAGCAGCCTGATCCACATGAAATACTGTTTCTAAATCAGTGTCCGTCTAAAACCTCTCTGTTCAGTTTTTAGCTCCAAAGCAATTCCTAGGAATGTTTAATCACTGAAAGTCTGTAACGGAAAAATACTGTTAGCATATTAATGTGTAAAACAAGGGTGATTATTAAAAGATGTACATTAGGTTTTTTTGTGGAAAATGAGTTACAATGCATATTGTCTCACTCCCCCAGATCTCTCCCTAGATCAGCAGTGTAGTCGCTGAGTCATTAGCTGCCCTTGAGCAAGACACTTAGCTGCACAGTGAAGCTGCTCAGTAGCAGCCAAGATGTGGTGTTAGGTGGTCAAAGCTACAAACTGTAACTTTGGGAATCAAGCTGGCAGTAGCATGATAATGAAGTTTAATCAACACTATTCCACTGCACTCCCCCTGTCCTTGCCTTCAGCTATTAGTCTTATGAAATGACAATAAATAAGCTCCAAAACTTTTCAGTCAGCAGAAATAATTGGCCTCTCTGCCAGGGTGACTCTCACTCGAAAACCTTTAGAAATGAATATCTGCTTTGCCCCTAGACAGTTCAATGAGTCTGGGTCACAGAAGTCTTTGACGGCACCTCTTCATATTAAGATCAGTAAATGTCTTAACATTAGATAAAAGTCAAATGTTATAGCTATAATGTGGAGAGATGCCACCAGAGGCTGCTGTGACCCAGACTTGTGGAACAGCCGGGCAGCAGTGCAGATATATTAGTCTTGTACGAGATGAAATGAATCTTGCCTCGAAAGCAGATGAGAGCTGATGACAGCAGCAGGACACAGTGACAAATGGCTGCAGTCGAGAGTAAAAGATTCCGACAGTCTTTAAACTATCAACAGAAAGTCACAGAAACACTGACATATTATCAGACTGATCTATTAGGCTGCTGATGATGAAAGATTATGGTTTCACCTCCATTTTAGACATAATGTATAACAGTTATTTATGACCTGAACACTTTATTTGACATCTGTTTGGAATAAATCTCTAGATCTAGTCATATCAATTGAATTGGAAGATACTTACAAATGGCAAACAAGGTTGGTTTTTATTAGTAAGTTTTAAATCCACTAAGGTTTTATATTTGTAAAACTTTCACAGAACCTAGAAAAAAAGGAAATTCAGAAGCTAGAATTATTTTTAGATCATATGACAACAGTAATTTTCATTTAAGTGACGGGACGCCATGTATCACCCGTCCATGATTCAAATTGGGCACCAATCTAACCAGTAAGGCAAACCTATCCTCATCTAATGTTTCTGACCGACTGTCACGTTTCCAAGCCTTCGTCCTTCTCTTGGAAGAAGGCCAAGGTGAGGGGTGGGAGCTCACAGCTCCCAGTAATCCAGTAAAGTCACCTTTTCCATACCTGTGTGGTAGAACTTTCCAGAGAATCCCAAGTTGAAGGTGAAATTAGGAACCAGTGCTCTCAGCTTGTTCTGTGTGTTGAGCAATGCCTGTGAAAGGAAAAAAACATATAAAATCCAAATTTACACTTAGCCAATTACAACGTTAAGTTTTTTACTCTTATTTGTCTGTTGTTTAAGATTAACCATTGTTACGTAATCTCAGTCATCCAACAAGACCACCCAGATGAGATCCCAAAGTATGACAAATGTGATACTTTTAGTGCGGAATGAAAATAAGCAAATAGAGAGCAACAAAAAAACATCTTTTCCCTTTCAGCTTTATATAGTTATTACAGAGATCAGTATAGAATCCGCTGACAAAACTCTTCCTAATCTTAAAGTCTTTAAAACCACTCATGTATAAGACTATCACATGTATATACATGTATGAATCCCCCTGCACAACATCAGTAAATAAAAGTGAAACCCTCCAACGACAGATTTCTTTTCTGCTTAATGTAGTGTAGGCGTCACACACCGTGTGTTGTCAGATTGTTTCTAAGTGCAGCAATTAATATAAAAGGCAGACAGACTGGCTGCCAGAGTGACATTAATATACAGCTGACACACACCTAATTAAACATCCTAACAATTTAGAGCATGAGTCACTGATGCCCACTCTCCTGACACACTCTCCTGGTTTCGCACAATTAGCTTAGTACAACTGTGCAACACCACAACTTGTATTACTGACAAACTTTCTCAACTCATGCACGTTGCACTTAAATTTTACATGTTTGTTTTACAACGGATAGTTCCAACTAAGTTTCAGTCCAGATCTCATTAAAGTTCCAGATACTGGGTAGATAAAAGTAACAGAAACAGCCACTCATTTTACATTAGATTACACACCACAATGTGCATGGATGACTGTAAATACCTAAAAATTAAAAAAAATCTGAATGTTGACAAGCGGCAGCTGAATAGATGTTCAGAACCTCCAGCTACAACCTGAAAGTGAGATCAGATTGAACTTGGTTCATCTTTAAAGAAATGCTTGTGCCAAAGTCAGCATTACACACAAACGGTTACAAACTACACACTAAGGTCAACTTCAAGACTATTTTAGACTTTCCAGGAGTTTTCAAAACTTTTTAAAGGACCCACAGAAAACCTGTAAGAGAAACCACATCACATTGTCAACGTGGAGTGGTGTTTGCGTCACTTGATGAACCAAAGTCCAACTTTCCCTCTCTTTTAGCTCAAATTTTGGTCTCCACTAACTCCTGTGGAAATATGTTGCTCTTTAGCTGTCAAACATCACACTATGTTCCCCAGCTGTCTTTAACTGCGTCTGTCTGATGCTTGCACTGATCAGGTGGTGAATAGCAGTGGACTAAATAGCAGTCTAATAAAGCCTGAAAAGAGCTGCTCCTTGCTGTGGCTAGCAATCACTCTATTCACTCTCACAGTCCTTAGAGTGATTGCTAGCCACAGCAAGGAGCAGCTCTTTTCAGGCTTTATTAGACTGCTATTTAGTCCACTGCTATTCAGAACCTGATCAGGTTCAGACACTAAATGCTCCTCTGAAACTCATTACAAAAGGTTTGTAAATTCAACATGAGTGATCATCTCATTTATTTCCTATTGTCTCTATTTCAATGTCACTGCATAACCAGGACTGATATTTTTAAAGTATCAATAATCATTCTTACTTCATACTAATTGCTCAAAAGTCATTACACATTAGCTCCTAAAAGCTTAACTCTCATAAATCTGAATAATATAATGTGTGACAAATACAATATGAGCCCCTGCACACAACAGTATCAAAGAGTGTCAGCCTCTTGCAATCAACCACTTTAAAGAACGACAGCTAAAGTAATTTTCTGGTCATTTGTGGTCTGACCTACCTCCACATCTGACACCTTCATGCGGGTTCCCTCCTTGCCAACAAATATATCATCCACATCCACCAGGATGTGGCGGTCCAAGGACAAACACAGTCTCTTTCCTGTCAGGTAGGCGATGGCATCTACAAACACCAGCTTGTGAAGCCAGTAGTTGAGATTGTTGCCAAAGAGGACTCTCTGAATGCCATCATGGAGTCCCAAGTCCTGGACCACAGTAGCATGGAGAGCCCGCAGGGGGCTGGGTCCAAAATGTGACAGTGCCTCTGAAGACTTGGTGCTGGCTAGAAGCACTGGTTCATAGGTAGAATGGTTGGACTGGAAAATAGTCCAGTCATCCCCTGGTAAAGGGCCCTGTTCCACCTGGTTGGGCTTGGTTATGTATAGTAGAGGAGCATTTGGGTTAATGCGGTAGTCCCTGAGTCCCAGGTGTGAGTGTAGAAAGAGTGGGAAACCTTTGAGCTGTGCACTTAGAAGAGAGTTTTCATTAGCTTTGAAGAAGCCAATGACACCTACTCCGTACTCTGTACAGTACTTATCTAGCAAGTCACGGTTCCACGCATCCAGATTCACATATTTTAACACATTTTCATAGATGATCAGTGTGTAGCGTCCACGGTTATGCTCTGTCAATGTGGGCATGTCACCTTTACCAGGAGCGATTTCTGTCCGGTAGTGGAAACGGCTAGACTCTAAAATAGCAATGATTTCTTGGCCCAGCTGGGAGTAGATACTCTCCACAAACACCAGAACTACAGGGTCTGTCCTCGAATTGTCCATCGCTTTCACTTGCCGTAGCCGGTTCTGGCGCAAGGGAAGGAAAAGTGGTGCCCTCTGGACAGCTGCAGCCCCAGTGCTCGCTCCTAGTGACATTCCCCCTCCTCCACCGCAGTCACTGAATGGTAAAGGAGGGGCTTCCTTGATTTTGGGGCTGTTGGAGACATAGTAAGCTAGGAAAGCCATGGACAGCAAGCAGAAGATAATCAGTGCCAGGATGAGGCGATGCAGCTCCAGCTGGCGGACTCCTCGCAATAGCTTCCACACACCCAAGCCTGCACCTACCATGGTGGTGGAGAGGAGAGGCAGGATTGGATAGCAAGTGGCAGCGGTGAACAGGGAATGAAAGCAGTGAGGTGGAGCACTGGTGAGAGAAGGGGGGAGTGGAGAAGGAAGATCGAGCAGTGGATACTGGCACTGAGCTTTGCTGAAGAATAGCCATTTACACTATGTCACCATGTCCAGCATCATCCATTACCTACTTTACACTTGTAGCTGTGCAGCACAAAAACACTCTCTCTCTCTCTCTGAATGGAAAGAGGAAAGGAAAGAGGATAATTTGCGTAATGGAATGTCAAAAATGGGGACTGAAGAGGGAGAAATGGATGTTGGCTGATTAGAAGCTGGATATCTGTTCCAAAGTTCAGCCTCAGTTGTCTGCTACTTGGCCTGTTCTTTCTTTTTAAACAGTTGTACAGGCGTCTCCACAAGTGTCCCTCTGTAGATGGTTGTGCAGCCTCTCACCAGTGGGGGTGTCAGTGTTGGTGGTCTGTTCTCTGGGGCGGAACCCCATCAGGCCAACTAGCCTGAACATCTTAGAAAGAGACACCTGCAGGAAGAGGAGAGAGACAAGAGGGGAGAAGGGTGAGGTGAAGGGTAAGGATGGATAAGAGAGAAGAAATAAGTTTTCAATTAGCATTCACTACTAACTGCTGTTCAGACATGTCTGCTGCCTCTCAATAAGGGCAAGTGATGATGTCTGAAATTTGAGAATTTATTTAATTCAGTTCAATAACAAAAAGCCAATGGAAATATTTCTTCTTCTGCAGAAAAACTAAATACATGTGTTGTTAATCAAGGAAGCTGTGTAAAGCTGAAAACATGCGTAGGACAAAGCACAAAAGGTGAGTTTAACCTATGATCTAGTTCATGTTGTTAGAAACAATCATATTGAACTGTGTCAACTCCAATTTCAGGGAGGAATTCTCAGTTGTTCCCACTCTCAAATGTCTCATATTGTATTCCTCCATAGGCACCGTGTCCATTATCTATTGTCTCATTATAACTAGTCCAAATTAAATTTAAATTAAAGTTTCAGGCACAGCTGCTTTCATGGGGAACTGCCCGATAGAAGTGCGTGTGGTCCTTCAACCACCATTGTTATTCTGGTATGACCTATACACAAAGACTGTGCCGCTTCGAATGAATATAGTAACCGTGAGAGTTGGCTAGTGCATGTTGCCTCAATTCTTTCTGCTCTGAATGCTAAATAAAGAAGACTCCTGCAGTAACTAGAGGCTGGGAGTACACACACACACACACACACACACACACACACACACACACACACACAGTCAGCAGAAGAACCATGCTGTGAATCAGCAACTGTTTGGGTGTCAATGTGGTGTTCTGGTAATGTACATGAATAGACTCTAGAATGAAATGGTGTTTGCAAAAGGCTGAGATGATAACATGGGAAGGATGGAAAACACACAGACACACAAATTACAGCAGGACATGATGCACTCCATCAATGTTCAACTCAAAGAGGCTGTTAAACCATTTAAAATATCCTGTAGTCTCTCAAAAACATTTTTCCCCATTTATCACACTGCAGTCAATTTTTCAAATACACACATTGCCAATTTTTGTTATAGAAACACTACTCTGAGCCTATGTATTTCCATATTTTAATGGAGGAGCTAAAGTAAAATTAAAAGAAGCTAATATCCTAATATCAAAACTAAAAACTTAATTTGTATCCAACAAATAACCAAAAATTTGGGTCCCTGATGACAAAAGTGCTGATGGCCCCACAAAAATAAAATTCTCACACTCCTGAATAAAACTGAATTTGTTAAAACAAATATGCCTTAAATGGCAAATAAATTCCCTTATCATTATCAAGACAACATGAGTTTTTTTTCCTGCCTTGAGGAATTCTGTTAGGCAGCTAACTCATAAATCCTAAATGTTAGATTGTCTTTGAATTCATCAGCTACATTATCTGCAAGTGTATTTATATACTGAAATTAAATGAAACCAACTTTCAAGGTGGAGCAGGGCCCTTCACCAGGGATCCAAGAAGCTACCCCCATGGGCAAAGGAGAAACTATTTAACTAAATTCTCATCCTCATCAATTCTACATTAATACAGAATGCAGCACTGCTACTGTGTACAGCAGTGACTAGGTCAGAACCAATTCTTGCTGGATTTAATTTTTTATTTTTGACTTATGGCTCTGCCAAAGAAAATCTCACAAGCTCAAAGGAGCCAACGCTAAATATTACTGCAAAGATTTTTCTCATCTATGTTAGATGATTCTCTGACAAGCAGCATGCAAACATTAGCAACAGGACCAAGCAGCATTTTAAGACAATCTAGTCGCTCTGTGTCTGATGCCTATGAGTACTGCATAATGAAATGCCAGACGGAGATAGACAGATGGGTTGAAGGTGAGGTATATGAGGGGGAGGAATAGATAATAAATGGAGTGCAGGAGGCTGGAGGAGCAGTGTGGGGAGACTGCGGTCATAATGAGAATCTGCTGTTTAATGGATTACTAAGTAGAGCTGAACGCTCCTCCAGGATCCACAAAGAACAGTCAGCAACAGCAACACCAGGGTACCAGCAAAGACCAACTGTATGGAGAACACATATGTTTTATGCCAACCCGGCCTTTAGTTATAGATAATGGTGTAACAGACAGTGGTTGAAGATCACACTCCACGGTTCAGAAGGCATTTGAACTGTGGATTAACTACAGTGGAGGTGATGAAAAATTGAGAAACTCCCTGCATCACATATAATGTTCTGATATAATGATCATATATATAGTTCTGCCATTTCTGCTGCAGTCTCTCCTCTGTGTCTGTGACCAAGGGCAGAGCTCAGCTCCTACACACACAAAAGACAGCAGGAAGGTGAGGGGAGAGACTTTAGTTCCTCATAGCTGACTTGTTATTGAACATGTGATAAGTGTAACTGAGTAAAAAGCCAATAAAAGTAGTTTATCTAAAACAGGTGTAAATTTGCATAATAATGGTAATGTCAACTGTGCCCACAGTCCCCGGCCACTGCTGCCTTAATCATAATGATTGTATTGGCTAATTAAAAAAAAGACGCTAATGTTTGGATCTAGACCTTACATTGACATGCTTGGTCGAGTGGGGATTTTCATTCAGAGATTGCAAAATTGTACAGTGGAACAGGATTGACAAAGACAAGGGGAGAGCCACATTGTCAAAGGAAAGACAACTCCAAATCATCAAGGATGGAAGAGGGTGACATCCAGCAGAAGCCTCAGAATACACCACGGGGAATAAGGTGCTGGGAGGCCGGTGAAGACCAAAGTGGCCAGGGGCCAACAGGGCCAGGAGAATTGTGCAGCCAAGAAAAGGGAGAAGTGATGAGCAGTTGTCCCAGGGCTAATGAGAATAGTATACAGGCAACTGTTAATTCGTCTTCATAAGTGAAGTCCTTGAAGGGCTGGTGGTTGATCAAGGATGATCAGTGCAGACACGATATATGACAAATGATAATTGATGAAAAAAAGGAAAATAAAAATGGTTTTCTAGATTAATGAGGCTAAATTTTACCTTTGCCTTTGCTATGCTAAGGGATACATCTAGTGAACACCAGAGGTGGCAGTATTGTGCTATGGGACTGGCCAGAATGGAAGGAGTAATGCTGCCAAATACAGAGAAGTCTCTGAAGGAAACCTGATCTATAGAAAATGAGACCTGATATCAGGGAGATGGTTCACTTTTTAGGACATTGAGCTGAGATGACACTAGAGAAGCTTTAGGACAACTGTCTCAGTAATGTTGCACCGATACCAGCATCAGGTATCGGGTCTAATACTGCACACGTCTACTTGCGCTCCAAAATGTTATTTGATACAAATCGATCAATATTATGTTACGGCGACATTATGTTAAGCTCAAGATGGCTGAGCAGGTAGTTGGAGGAGGAACTTCAGAAGAAAACGATAAAAGCTCTGTTTGGGTAAAGGGGGCTCACTTGTTGTGGTGATCACAGTGGTATCAGTGAATCCCTACTTCTAACTGTGCTTGAGTGGCCTAGCAAGGGTTCATTACCCATTGCAGTCTGACTATAGAACCAATAGGGGTGGTGCTAAAAGCCACTGTAATACTTAATTTCATCTATAAACACATGTAAGAGAGTGGAAATCATGATATACTGTTTGTTGATTTCTAAGCTTCCCAATCCAGCCCCACCTGATGGTAAAGAAACTCAGTGAACAGTTTGGACTGGACAGTAATGTTTGTTACATTATAACAAGATGCAGGCAATGAAAGTAGACAGACACAACGTTTGCAGATGACAGTGAAAGTCAGCCCTGATGAAGTGTCTCATGGTCATATGCTTGATAAATGTTTCTAATGGTGCTGTAGATCCTTCCTCGGGTTGAATGTAACCAAAATCAAGGATATGTGTATTGATTTTAGGCGCAATGCAGCAGGTTCTGTCAACAGCCAGACTGTCGAAACAATCCAGTCCTTCAAATGCTTGGGCAAAGTAATCGGCAACAAACTGTAATTTGAGCAAAATACAAACATGCTGTGCAAAAAAAGTCAACATCTCTTCAGTCTGGCCAAGGTTCAGGTTGACAGAACTCTGATGACCTTGTGCAATAGAGCTTTTATTGAAAGTGTCCTTACAAGCAAAGTGTACTAACTCACTTGAACTGGCTTTTCCTCTACTGTAATGAGACCTTCAACTCAACATTGCTGGGAGCATCTGAAAAAATAAAAGAACAGACGGGGA
>OMLM01006359.1:0-32692 GCA_900302695.1 Helostoma temminkii | reverse complement strand
GAACATTAATTTATAATAATAATAATAATAATAGTAATAATAATTAAGTTGTAGAGATACTGACTAACATTTGCTAAAGGCTGCAAACAGGACAGAATAAGTAAGAAAATGAAATTACTTATTGTTCCAATAACAACTGTCAATTCTGTCTAACTACATGGAGGGCCACAGTAGAAAGATGACACAGAAAAGATGACTTCCAAGAACACACACACAGGTGTGTAAGTAGCTGGCAGCAAGTACAACCCTGACAACTGCCAATCACAGTTAATAAAAAGACATAAGGGTAAAGAACTTATTTTATTGGGTATTTTGTTGAAATGCACCACTGGACCTGCAGAGGGTGCAAATCACTAACACAGCTCAACAAATCAAACAGTCTTTATCACTGCTTAATTATATAAAATGAATTCACACTATAGAACTCACACACACACCCTTGATGTGAAAATGTCCCCTATTTAACTGCACCTGCTTATTCACATTTTTTTCACTGAACCATTGTTACTGTTATGTCAGTGAAGCAGTAGCTAACGAATTTGTTTTAACAGTCAATCTCAGTGACACATACGAGCATCTAGCAAGTGTGCACTAACATTTTTCCACTTTCTACAGACATTGTGGTGAACTTGTGAAAATCTGAAGCACCTTATGTTTCAAGCTGTGGGCTAGCCAGATCTACAGAAGGAAGTGGAGCTGACATAATCTCTTCTCACCTCCTTCACACCCAAAAAAGAAACGAGGTATAAATGTAAGGCAGATTGCGCTTTTCTCTATCTTGAGCTGGAAAATTAATTAAAAGACCAACTGAGTAGAAATGAACAAAAAAAGTCCCCCATGTGACTGCAGTAATGAAAGGACCTTCTACTTTAAAGCATTAAAGCTACTCTAGAGTTAATGAGCCTGCTCAAGGTCTCCTCAGGCTATAAGCAATGCTCTGTTGCTTCTGTCTCTTCACTGCAGGAGAAAGCTAAGGAAACAGCTGTCAGAGGGAAAATGCACATGAATACAAAGAGGATATCATTATTCTACAGGGACAAGACATGAACCAGGACTGTACATGAGGATTTTTGATGGTACTTTGAGGTTGCATTTCTAACATTTAAGCAAACTCAAACTGTTTGTGAATGTGAAGTGTAAATAAGTAATAAGACACTGACGTACAATATCCCAGAAATCAGATAATTTTTTGTTGCAAGAAGACCCATCCCTTGTTTTCGTCTACAGGCTGTATGTAAAGTAGAGGTCGACCGATATGGGATTTTTAATGGCTGATGCCGATATTGAGAAATTAATCTGGCCAATAGGCCAATATGATACATGTAATTAGTTAATGAGAAATGCAGAAACAATTGGTGGAAGTAAATGAACATTTATTATGTATAAATATTTATTAAAACCTAAATTAAAAAAAAAAAAAGAAGTTGCGATTTAGTGCAGCCTTTCCTTTTCTTTAGCTGAAATATATACAAAAAAAAAACAAAAAACAAAACAAAGCACTGGAATAAGTAGAGGGTGCTTCATCAATGTAGCTAACAGCAGTCACATTACTGGTATATTTGAGCTGATTTGTGTTGATGTGTGTTATATAAACCACTATTAGATGCTTCTGGAAAGAAAAAGAAAAAAAAAAAAAAACAGAAAGGAGACCAATACTTTTTAACAGCATTGTATATTTTCTCATGGTTTAAGCCTCCGTATTCATGGAGAGTGCGTAAAGGAAAAAGGGAAGTGTAAAGAGAGAAACATATGCTCATGTAATTTTATTGGCATCAGAAACACTGCTTCATTTAACAGCTGCACTAGCCACAGCAATAGCACTATCCAAACGCCTCAGTATACTTCAAATGACTCCTGTTAGTCAGTGTCTGAAAGTGCCATTTGAAATATTTTTTTCATTTTTTTTATTATTAATTTTTTTTATTCAATTCATATTTTTTTCCCCTTCATTTACATTCCTTTTACACAGTTACTGGCCTGGTGTGTGAAGGTGCGACAACCCCTGCAAACTAGGTTTAGAGCGTTGCTTTTAACTCAAACAACATGGAGCGTTTCCATATAAAAGAGCTGTATAAGCAAACTGACTCATACCATTTCCTGAATTATGAAATTACAACTTAAAACAACATTCATCTGGCAGCTTCTCATTCTGACCATCAATTTCACAAGTTAAATGCCACATCAGTGGTGGCAGATCATATCAGTTTGAGCATAGTCTGTCAGTAAGCACAAACTGTTTGCCATGTTAGGTTTGTGTGCTCTCTGCAAAACAAGTATCACTCTGCAACACTGCTGTGCAACTGCAAGTTAACTCCTCTCTAGCTGATTCCATTTAAACTTTGACTCCCATCATACCAATACATTTTACAGTTACGGAATCAAGACTTTCAGTATTTGAATCAAGTTGCTTGCAGCACATCAGATATGTCCAGCATCACATGTACAGGAAAGAGATAACAAGAGGGGATATTATATCAAGTTGTGAGCATCGGGAAGCCACTATCCACATGCAGGAGGTGGGATGCCATCAACAGTAGGTTGGGGGGAGTGTCAAAGCACCTTCGCAATACATTTGTGTCATAGTTTTAGCCCCAGTTTTATACCCTAATGGCAATGTGTGAAAACTCAAGGTCATTGAATATACTGTACTGTTTTTGTGCTCTTCTCTCCTCAGCAAACACTCAATCCTGCAGCCTGCAGGGAAACGCTTCCCCTCAGCTGCTCTCCTCTAGCACAACACTGATTAAGGCTCATATAAATGCTGTTTGTTAGCAAGCCACTTCATTTCAGCCTGTGTAACAACGATAGCAGCACGCTTCTTACAATAACTATTTGCTCCTCAGTCACACTTTGTAGATGTGGGATTGTCTATCAATGTGCTGGTGGAGAATAAGGAAGCTGTTACATAATCCCAGACAACAGGACAGTCAGCTCTCATTTCTGTTGGTATTTGGGGACAATGTGGCCCTGGAAAGGTCCCTCATTTGTGGGAAATGGTGTCAATACAGGCATATTGTAATGAACACTAACAGCTAAGGCAAACTGAAATAAACTGCACCCTCCTGTATTTTGTCCATCTCATTCTACTTGTGCTGCAAAGGTGGTCTCATTCACAGAAACTGTGGAAGTAGTTGAGTCTTGAATGTTAACTGAGTGACTGAATATGATAAAGAATCTGTTACCGGATCTTGTATCGTGCATTGGGGAAAAAGGGAGTGCACAAACATCTGAGTCAGTCCACACGGACATTACACAGATTTTAACCTGCGAGCCCCCTAGTACAAAGTCCATGTAAACACAGCAGGTAATTCGCAGTGAGAGTGGGCGTTGATCTGCTCAGCACAACACCAGAAAATACAGGACATATTTATCATGTTTTTTGTTGTTGTATTGCATTTCTCTCAATCAGAAAACTGGACTTATATACATAATGCATTGTTTCTAAATATGTGAATGGCTCTGCTTCGATGTGCTGTAAACAAAACAATTGATTTTCGCAGTGTACATTTAGGTCACGTTGTGCCTTTGTTTGCTCTACCCAGGGACCCTCCCTCACCAAAATCAAACTGATTATTTCCCTGATGTGGGAATACATCAAATGGACTATGTCTGGTTGGGTGCTGCATGTGTGAAAATGCAACTCAGTGCAAAGTACGGACCTGATAGTCTGGAGTGCATATGTGAAATGGCTGTTAATTGACATTAATTCTGTATGTTGAAGAAGTGTTCTCTAAAGGTTTTGTTTGCTCACTACAAGCTGGTGTTTGCAGATCATCAATGAGGGTTGACAATCCACTCTGACCACTCTATAATACAGAGAGTGTTGAGTTTTTCTGTAGCTGTGTGAAAAATATATAGTTTGATTTTTCTCAGTTCTCAAAAACCCAAATATTTTCTGTCAAGTAAGGCAAAAGAACAGCAAATGTTCACAACTGATAATCAAGAGTTTAGTCAACTGACCAAGTTCCCAGGGCTCTTAACATTTTTCACTGTCCTTCCAGAACTGTCCCAAAATACAATCTAAGCCTTGGATTGTGTCAAATTTAATGTCTGTTTTTGTACACTCTCAAACCGACACACAAAAATGGCCTGTTGGCTTGGTGAGTTCTCCTGCTTTTTAAGAGAAAAGCCCTTTTCACACATGCACTCTGGACTATCTCTGGTTGATCATGTCTGGACTTTACTCAGAGCTGCACGTTCACACATGCAGCACCCTGCACTGTGTTTGAAATGTCTTCTCGCATCCGGAGAAATAGTCAGTTTGCTTTTGCTGAGGAAGGGTCTCAGCATCGAAGCAGAGACAATCACATGATTAGAAACAATGAGTAATGTGTAAACCTCAGTTTAATGGAGGAGAGAAGCGTAATAGCGGGAGAAAGCATGATAAATATTTTTTATATTTAATTGGTGGTATGCTGATCAGATCTACTAACAGGGAACGTCCACTCTCTTGCTGTAAATACCTGGGGAACACAGCAAGAATGACGTGTTCACACCCAGACTCAAACAGACATTAAGCAGACTTTGTACTAATGTCCATGCGGGTTGACTCGCATGTTTGTGTTCACACATGCAGCTCATCCAAGGTAAGTCTGTATGCACGCATGAAAGTCGCTAAACATTGCTACTGTTACAGAGTTAGCTGGTGTGACTAAGATAGCTGGGTTTATTGCATCGATGGGGATTCAGTCTCAAAGCTCAGTATATATGTGTTCTGAACAACACTGCTGTCAGACTGAGCAGGGGCCATGATGACCATATGCATGTTTGCCATAGGAACATTTCCCCCAGTTTTTAACAAACTTTGTTTGTGTACCGAGCAGGGAGGAAGGAGGTAATGGAGAAGGAGGGAGAGAAAGAAAAATGGAGAGTCATGACATGAGGAAAAAAGAATAGGAGCACAGGAAAGATTAGAACAGAGTGGTTGAATGGGTAATTAAATATGTGCATGCATGAGTGGCCTACATGAAAGAGGTGTTTATATGATGAAAATTTGTTATCCAGTACTAGGTTTGTCTTTTTAATCATAATTTAAAGCTTGTGTGCAGTGAATAATAGGTGATTTTCCCAAGTGATTCTCCTGTGCGTCAATAACATTTTTTAACCAATTACTTGCTCTTTTTCTTTTTAAACCAATAACAAACTTTGCTATGCAATAAAGCTTCTTCTCTTTTGCACGTGATTGCTTCAACCAACTTTTTGCCAGAAACAGGTATAAGTGTCTGAGCAATCACAAACAAATTTGTTAGAACATCAGCCAAAAATGTTTAACATAAATAGTCTGGTCAACTTTGTGAATATGAGCTAAAGACATTGATGTATTCATCACAGTAGTGTTCACATTATATTTTACCTCCCACACACATTCCAGATCGATTGGCTCCCTGAAATTGTTCCTCTGCTTCCTCAAGTGCTGTGTCAACATAGCCGACAACTCTTCAAACTGTCCCACAGATATTCTGTAGGTCCAGAAGCAACTGTGGTACAGCTTCAGCTTCTGCACCAAGAGAATGCACCCAAACTTTTAAAATTCCTCAGTAGAATGAGCACTAGATCATCATCGCTTGATGTGAAATCTCTATATTCAAATTTTCTCACACACATTTGATGTGAATATTTGCGATGCAATGCAGCCTCATGCGTTGTTTACATGTAGGGGAAAGGTCTGTCTGACCAACATTCAGATGAGTTACTATTTTCATGTCTTTAGCAGGAACACAGCAGAAAGGATTGGTGATTTTCTGCAGAGCTGAAAAGGATGTACAACATCACAAACACACTTTTGCTGGGAGGCACAAACCCCGGCACCACACACACTGTGGGGGTATGCTTTATGGCTTTATTTACACATGGGTAGGCAGCCAAAGAACAATCTGTTTAACACTGTGCTATATTAGAACTGTACTATTTATGCCTCCTCTGCATTTTACATGCTGGTCTTCGTTAGTACAAATCTGCCGAATGCAGCATTTGTTTTTTAAAAAAGTCTGAGAAACTGATCAATGGCATAGGGTTAGCTCCACCTGTTTCTAGTTAAAAACTCAGTGTGATATTTGAAACATTCTGATATCAAATGGAGCTGAGCGGGACATGTTGAGATGAAAGAGAGAGAATCCACAGTATAACTTTTATGCCAGAGGTTTCTCTGCATTGAATTCTATCTGGATAATTACTGGTATCTGCTGAAAATCCTCACACAAACATGCCATAATGATAAAGCAGCTAATGTGTTCAGTGACTGCAATGCATCTTTAAGGTGGTGATGTTTTTGTGGTCAGATGGTGGTAAAATGTCTTAAAGAGGAGCTGCTTTGACATTCCAGTTATTCTGGTGGCTGAAACTTATGGTGCTGCATTTCAAACAATACGGCACCGTCAATATTTAAAAGCTGGATGAAATAGTTTAACTGAACAGAACAATAGTTTCAGAGACAATTTCTTTATAGTTAGTTATCATCATGTGGTAATTACACAACAATTGAGTAGATGTGACGAAAGAATTGACAGTTATCTTTGTTTGTTTAAGGCTACTGATCCATTAAACTATGCTTGTACTGGCTCTGATAGCGGTCTGTGGGATGAGCTCAAATCATGTGTGTTAAAAAAACAAACAACAAAAAAAACACGTTAAATACACTGTTAAATGACAGTCTGTATTTTTTGGCTGCTTCATAGGACATGTCGTCTCTTTAGCCTGCTTGTGTGAACTGACTGATAATATTTCTAAGATGAATATTTGGCTTATGTGTGTTTCCTTAAGCCAAATAGTCTCCACTTTCCACAAAAAACATCCTTCTAACATTAAGTATTAAAGTGGACACCTTCCCCATGCCAGCCCCAGTAAACAGAACTCACAGAGAATATAGAGAGTCATACTAGAAGAGCACAGGGTGGGGGTATGAGGCTCAACAAAGCTTCCCCTTACAAACTATTCATTACATCTTACCTGTTGTGTCTTAACATGTTCTAACACACCTTCCTTCCCACTTCCCTCCAGGCACACACTTTCCACAGACACCATGATAACGCCCTGAAACCACTGTTTCTCTAGAAACACGCACCAACAGCATACAGGCACAATGTTCAGATTGACTCTTTTGCAACCTTAATCTTTGTTATTTCTTTGATGTAGCCAAATTGCATTTAGCTACCATTAGGTTCCTAACACAGCAATGCCTTACAAAGTGTTACACATGCACATACTGACTGGACTAAATCAAAGGAGAAATGGGCATTCCAACTGGCTGAAAGCTGTGCATTATTTAAGATAAGCTCATCAGCAACCTGATGAGTGTTTTCAATTTATAGTCTTTACTGAAAAGCTACTGCTTCAGCTATTCCTAGGCCATCCTACATATGTGAGTAGAAAAGCAGACTTTATCATTTAAAAGGACAACATTTCTGAGTCACTGGAGAAATAAACATTGGCAGTTCAACAAAGAAGGAAACACATTCAACATGTTTGTAAGATCTCAGGGATCCTATGTGAGAAACACTAAATGTAATGTAAAAGTAATGTTAAGAAAACGTGGGGTGCCTTTTAATTTGAACTTCAACGGTTTGATTTAAACAGTCTGTCACAGAGATAATCGCTTCTGTCTGAACAGGTCACCTGTATATTTTCCAGTGGTTTGCTGATTATGGAGCCTTAGAAATGTGAACTCTTCGAAACCACCAATATGATGTTTTTACACTTAAAATTAATCTTAAAGTGACGTATATGCAGTACTGTGCCTGAACACCAGTGTAGACACACACAAAGCACTGGAGCTGCTCCTCATGTAGTGCTGATGTGGTGCCGACACTATGCGTTCTCCTTATACACAGTTACAGAACCTCTGCTGTTTTTTAAAATGTTGTCAATTAATGGAATCTTTTGCATAATTTCTGTACCTCTCACATTAGCAAAAGAAATGTCCAATGTCTACACAGGTTTACAAAGAACGTCAGTTAGATAGAAGCACAGGGGACTGATGGTATATGAACATGCAGAGTGGTTTTTGTGGCCTTTACTGCATGAATTGCTGACGTAATGAGCACTCAAGAAGGAAACTTGGGGCTGCCTATTTTAATGTGGTACTAATGAACGTGTGAACCTGGTATAAACACAAATGCACCACATCACAAACTCTTAGCGTTACCTCTAAATACCAAATATGTCAATATGGGTAGAAGTAATGAGTTTCGTGCCACTCCTGCTGCATGCACAGTGTATGCTCTGTAAATCAGAATGAGTTACATTTTATACCGATTATTTAATAAAACTTAGTGCTGTTAAAAAGAGACACATCAGATATGATGAACTGATGACCTTCTCTGCTCAGAGGGATGAAGCCTGGGATACTCTCTCTCTGTCAAGCAACACACCACAGCTGGAAAGTCTTTCCTCAGGGGACATCCTGGTTCCAACATTTATCCCATTAACATTCAGATCATGTCCACACAAATGTGACTATGCTTAAACACACATCTTTGTCACTCAGAGCCACTTGAGTTCTCTATTTTACAGACTTACAACTGTAAATCAACATTTCTCACTGTAGCAAAGCCACAAAAGACAGAAGCTTCCAACAGCACTACTGCCTGACATATCAGCCTTTCAGATATCGATATATCCTTGTTTCTTCATGTAATCTCTGACTCTCTTTCACTCATGATAGTGTTATCACTGACAGATGGTTCTGTTTGCATTGTCAGAGGACTGCAGTGACACTGCTAAACTACAGAAGAGAAGGAAAGGCAAACAATTGGGAAGACTGAATAAATGCTACCTATTGGATCACTATCCAACTACAATGTCGGTCTTCAGGAAGACCAGAATTAACTCGGCAGCTGGTCTAAACAGAAACTGGACTTTATACAAAAGGTAGACTGATTCAAAGTCTGGTGTACTGGTTACATAATATCTTCCAGGTGCTCATGTTTGCTTATACTCTTATGTTACCCGTCCCTGTTGCACTTTCTTTTCAACTCAAGCGTATATGCTGTCGACACACAGCAAACACACAAAGAAAATATGAAGTGATGACACAAAGGGCTTTAGTGCCAGCAGTGCTAGTAGTGCTAAATGTGCTTTCCTTGTCACTTTGATATAGTATGAGAAACACTAGTTTTTATAGGCCAGTTAGTGGTGATTTAATTTGTTGCCAATTATAAGGTCAAAAGGTTAGAATAATTTTTTTTTGCAATGCATGCATTTTAGTTTAGTGACTAAAATGTTTTGGCTAAATTTGTTTTTAACTATAATTGACATTCCCAAAAATTCCTACTGTTAATCAAATGCAGTATATAAGTATCAAAGAAATTAACTCTGACGTATGTAAATAATTTTTCAACTTCATACAGAATGCAGGAAAATAGGGGAAGCGCAACTTAGCACTTTCCACCAAAGCTGACGTGTAGTCAAGCTGCACAGCAGAGCCTTACACAAGCCTAATAACATTAATGTCAGAACATGTTGGTGCAGAGAGGATCAAATTAGAGGTTCAAATGTAAGTGACATAACATACTGTTAAATTCATGGAGGACTCAAACTGCTGAAGTCTGAATTAAAAGAGACCCTGACCTTTCTTGTTAACATAACATTCAGTGTTTCTCACCATAATACAATCAGCATAGCTCAGAAAGTTGTTCCCATCCTCATTAATAGTCAGTTAGTTTTTAGTTAGCTAGTCTTAGAGTTTTATTTATACAGCACTCTTCATACACAACAGCAATTCAAATTGTTTCAACATTTCCACATTAAAGCAAAGTCAATGACTGTTTAAATGCACTTAAGTAATCAGGTTACTAAGAGAAAACGGGTTACTTGGGTAATCAGGGAATCACTTTGCATTCACTTTGCATTTACTTTGGAAGTGTCAGATATGAGAGAGACATGGAGACACACACAATGCTTCTTTTCATAGCAGCAAACTGTCTGGATTAAAATACATGATGAAAAGTGGCTCATTTAGATGTCTACATAGCACTTTGTGTTGGTTTCAGTTTTAGTCTGACTTTAGGTTGACTTGATCTAAAAATGTGCAATCATTATCCTTGTTCATTCAGCTGCTCCTTCTCTGAGCAGTCTTTGTTTTTGCCTCCAGCTAACTGCAATGTAAACAGTAGGAAGTAAAAAGGTCTATAGCATCGATAAATAGCAATATGAGGAAATATGCTCCGATAATATATTTGGCCATACTGCCTAGTCCTAGTTACCGTTTACAACCATACACTGGTCCATTTTTATAATTTTCTGTAAGCGCTGCAAGACTATAAAGACTAATTTGCTGTAATTTGAATGGAGTATATTTATGTAAATTAACAGAGCATCACATCACATCCGTATTTGTGTAGCTGGCAGGTTTCAGTCTACATGTGTACAACACTGTTTAAAATCCATAAAACATAATAATGTTATCAGAGGAACCAAGCAGCTCCACTTACCACAGCACAGGATTTTAATACCCTCGCCCTCATACACAAACACTATCTCCTTGTAAAAGCCACCCCAGGGCCTTCCTCTTAATTACAAAGGGTTATCCTAGACATCAGTAATAAGCTCTCAAGACAGGAGTGGGCCCGGGCCTACAGCTCAGTGCTAACTGGGTCTACCAATCAGAATCAGAAAGGAGCAAGTCAGTTATCACAGATGGGAAATGAGCTTTTTTGTATCCAACTCACTGAAGTGTGCCACTTCAAGGACCAACTCATCATTTGAATTCTACCAGGAAACATCACTAGAATGAAAACTGGTGCTTCATAATTCACTTTTTATTTAGAAGCAGAGAGGTATTTTAACAACAGGAAGGCAGAGTGAACACTCAAAATACTGGGTTACTACTGGCCCAGTGTTAGGTCATAGCACTGGCACAATGCAGGAGTAAAATGTACTTGTTTTGTTAATAATGAAGTCACGCTTTCAAAAAAATATACTCAGATGAGGTGCAAAGGGAGTGTTTGGCTGCAAACCATTTTTCTTCCACCATCTAAGTGGGCTGTCGTGTTTCTCAAAAGTTTCTCCATTTCTGTTCCTGTTAGCTGGGCCACTGTGAAAGATCAGTTTTTAATGGCATATCTGGAACTCGGCTTTTCTTTTAAAGAATTCCGACATTCACTGCACCGAGGGATGTCGGAGATAGAGCCAAGCTGAGATAAAGCCTGTGTATTTCCATATTATTATGTTGCAATTACAGTTAAATCATTTTACATTTTGTTTAATTATACTGTGAAAATTATTATTGGGCAGGTGAGTGCTCTATGGATAGAAACATTGTCAGTATGAGCAAACAGACTTTGTCAAAAGCAAGATTTCTCAACAACTACTGCTCAGGCTGGTATAAAGTTCAGTACGACTGGCGTGATCAACAGTCGTAACAGTCGTATTGTGTTGATGATTCCCAGTGATTCCGGCGAACCTGGTGACCTTTCTTGGTGCTGCTGTCACATTAGATTTTCCCCATGACCAATACATTGGTCCATGACAATGTATCTTTAAATGGGAACACTAGCATGAAATTCACTTAGCACACTCATGCTGCACAGAGGAAAAACTGCCAGAGTGCAACGAACACAGCCTTTTTGTTGTTTTTAAGTAAAAAGCTGCACTAAAACGCAAGTTTACTGGTTTCCTTAAGTAACTTGGTTGAACTTCAGAACCTCTCAAATTTATAAGCGCTGTAAGAAGGCATTTGCCAGGTTCAACAATCATTTTGACCTAAAACCACACACATAAACAGGTGGGTCTGCGTGTGCATGTTCCAGGTCCTACTGAGACAGGGACATACAATCTAGAAGCCTAATTTGAGTAACAAATCAGTTATCAGACACTAAAGGCGCAGCACAGTGGTTTATATTTCAGTACAACAGAACCTCCTCTGTCTTGAGATCAGCAGGTAAACTGCTGAATTATGCTGTTCACGTTAGAATTAATCTACCAGGACTACCACCTGGATATGACTGAGGAAGTGAATATATAGTTTGTGAGAAATTCTTCTGCAGCATCATTCAGAAAGCTGTTTGCCAGACATTTAAAGAACGAAAGCTGAAACACGCACATCCTGATGTAGAATCAGCATAGTATACACTTCTGCCTGAGCGGATCAGCTCTATCTGTTCTCATGCAAGGGAAGAGATAGAGCTACATATAACGTATTTTGACCTACAGTGAACCCATTCTTCAGACAACTTGTCTTCATGCATTTAATCACATTGTAACCAAACAAAGCTGCTTTCCAGTATTACGTCTGTCCTTACTCACACATATGCACCCACTCCCTCACTTTTGTTTCTGTTCTCGTCTGTCTGGTATGTCACCAAATTAAGATTCCATTCCTAACAGAGACTCTGGTTCGCCAAAGCCAGACCCTGTCCCTGGCTGTGCTGGAGGGTCGTCCAATAGACAAACAATAGTGAATAACCAGGCCAAGTTAACTGGAATACAGCACCATTCATTAATGTTGATTAATTGGTATGTTCATAACAGGAGAACAAAGTGTTTTTATACATCATGAACACAACTGAAAATGAACTCTGTCGTCAATAATCATCTGGGCTGGATGTGGAGAAGACAAAGCCAGAGTCTTTTTTGATCAATGGAACACATTTTGCCAGGCCTCATTCAACAAGTCACTTTTCACTTATCTTATTATATCCACACATCATGCAAACAGCAACAATGACTAGTAAACAGCAGCCCAACAATCACCCTCTATGGGATCTAAGCTCCACAAATTCTGATCTCAAACGATGACTTTGTGTTGAAGATCAGAGCAGTGACTGCGGCGGGAAGTCGGTGCTCAAAACATTCAACCTGGAGCCCGACAGCTCAACAAACAGCTCCAAATATGCGTACCGTCAGACACCAAAACACCATCTCAGATTTACCTCAGAAGAAAATATACTCCTCCTCACATTGAACGCACCCATGCATGATTAAAGTACATGCGTCTCTTGGTCATCATCTCAAAGTGTCATTGCATGAAAAACAGGAAGAGCAAAAAATGAAGTATATAAGGAACACTGGGGAAAAGTTTATTTCGTCGTGGACTGCAGCTAGCATGCTAGCTAAATGCTAGCTCTAAAGCAAGTTTCACTGTCGCTAACGTTAGCATAGCTGAAGCCAGGGTTCAGTGGCTCATGGTAATAATAAATGTACCTGTACCTATGAATAAACCCGTGACATGAACTTTCGTTGTCTTCCGTTCCATCTGTTGTGCTGTAGGATGTACATACCGTCCAGCCGCTAATCAAAACCCCCAGTGCGACGCCAGTACTGGGATAACTGGGGATAACGCTACAGCTAGCTACCGAGGCTACTACGGCTCCCCACAGGAGTCCGCAAAAAAACGGGTTCCATCTATGAGGCACTATCATAACAAATGTAATCTGACAGTGATTTTCGGACTTACCAGCATCTGTTCACAAGAGACAACAGTCCAACCGGAAGAAAGAAGGATATGAAACCTCGGCGTTTAGACTAAAAAAGTGAACTTCAGCGCGTCGCTGTTCACTCCGCCATCTTGGTTCTGCTAGAACCGTGGACTCAACCAAATCTGGCACACCGGGGAGGGTTTAAAATGTAACCCCCCGAAATTATTTGTCTAAAGTTAGTTTTCCCAGATTAAAGTCCAAAGAAAGACAGGGCATTCCCTGCGAATGCGCAACGCTTTAAAGAATGTCAATGGTTATGTTAACACACTTGTTCTTTTAACTCTTATTACTGTTGGACAACCCCTGAAGCCGCAGTGACCACAGTCAAGTTTCTTTAAACCTCGAATGTTTTTTTGAAACCGTACAAATGTGTGACATCAAGTCAACCACATCTTAATTATTTGCGTGGAGAAAAGCACATTCATATGACAAAAACCGTTTACTCTATCCTTATTATATCAATTTATTGTCACAAACTGACAGCTGTGAATATTAAGTCAGTTTTACTGACTGAGATTGTCAGTTTACTACACCCATACTTTAATCTATCTGTGCCCTGGTGCGCATTTTCTTATAACACATAATACATATACAACAAAATGTTGTGGGAAAAACTGTTGCTGTCTGATAAATACAAGCCCCTAAAATAAATGTCAGTACAAGAGAAGTGAATCAGGTGTGACTGCCACAAAAAGTTCCAACTAAAGTCAGTTTTCTTGTTACTATTGAAACTACAGTCAGTTTCCCTGTGACGGTTTCAACAACAGTCAGTTTCTCCGTGACCTTTCAGCTACAGTCAGCTTTCTTGTCAGCGTTTCAACTGCAGTCAGTTTTCCTGTTACCATTGAAACCACAGTCAGTTTCCCTGTGACGGTTTCAACAACAGTAAGTTTCGCTGTAACCTTTCAGCTACAGTCAGTTTCCCTGTCACTGTTTCAGCTACAATCGGTTTTTCTTACACCATTTCAGCTACAATCGGTTTCCTTACACCATTTCAGCTACAATCGGTTTCCTTACACCATTTCAGCTACAATCGGTTTTTCATACACCATTTCAACTACAATCGGTTTTCCTTACACCATTTCAGCTACAATCGGTTTTCCTTACACCATTTCAGCTACAATCGGTTTTCCTTAAACCATTTCAACTACAATCAGTTTTCCTGTCACAGTTGCAGCTACACTCAGTTTCAGGAATGTGTGGATCTCATACCACGTACAGTTCATCCATGCAAATGTTTACAGTCAATTTCTTGTAAGTGTGTGTGATGTTCTGAAGAAAAATGGCTTACAGCTGTATATTTAGGAAATTATGTTGAATGTACATCGCTGATGAACATGCCCCTTTAAGTCAAGTAGTTCAATAGTAGTAGTAGTTCAGGCAGTCACATAGTTAATCATGCAGATCATACTGAGAACACAGTGAAGCCCTGAATCTTCTGGCAGCAGCTGTGAGACTACCAGCTCTTGAATCAAGCCAGCTTCTGACAGTGGCCACTGATGTGATTTGCCTGCTGCTCATTATCATAGGCCCTGCTCAGATAAACCTGACAGATTCTCGATGCATGGATTCATCAGCCGCACAGTCAGAGACAGAGGCTCTGCTGTGCGAAAAACCACATGTAAATGCAGGAAGCGTCCTGCGGGCTAGGGACTCTGAGGTGACAGAAAACTGGTGATGTTAAATGTGTCTGCCACCTGCCTATACAACTCAGCTGGACGCTGTGTAGCTGCAGACAGCTGAGGCCAGTGGCAGTGTGAAGTGTCATGTATTGATGAGGGCTTTTTTTCCTAACATGAACAGAGAGAAAACAACCATCAGTCCTCAGATGTGGAATAGAGAACAAGGCACATGATCATATTTAATAAACACTGCAGAGACATGTTAAGCCTACCTTAAAATAATAATGACTACTTTACATGATTAATAGCAAGTCTCAGCTCTTTTTTTTGTTCATTCTCTCATCTTCATACAAAATCAGCGGAATTTCAGCTGCATCCACTTCATCAGCAGCAAAGAATGCGAACATGATATCTGCTGAGGATGTGGGTTGGAAGTTCACAACGGCACAACGGAAAATGTCCAACTCACAGGGTCCAATTAGACAGCTGTTTTCTGACTCCACTCTCCAATTGGAACTGCTTCCGTCTTTACACGAGCCTGGACATGCATGAAGATGATTTTTTTTAAAAACCACAAATGTTGTTTATTTGTGAGTACGAGAGAAAAATCTTCTAAGTGTGCTATATTGACATGTAAATAATTATGATTATGTGACATAATTGTCAGTAGGATGAAGGAGAGGAGTATGGAGGTAATTTAGGTGCATTCATTTCATTTCACTAGTTGAAACAACTGAACTGTGTGCACCTGTAGTTTCACCTCTTGTGTCATACTAACTGATTTGACCATCCAAATGTAACTTGTAAAGCTTAATAGCTGGGGCATTTAAATATATCTCACACTCTCTCATTTGCAAACTGCTAAGTCACCAAGTTGCCATCATGTTAAAACATGACACTGCACAATAACTTTTTCCACTGGTAGCACTGATGCACTTAACAGAAGATTTTAGGCACACGCCTAAATCAATATGCAGAGGAACACAATGATATTTTCCATCCTAACTGTGTTACTGATCAATGCATTGATGACAAATAGTTTTCAGAAGAAATAATGTGCTCTTTCTTTCATCCATTCTCTGAACCGCTTAGTCCCCCCGGGTGTTCTTGCTGTGAGGTGACAGTGCTAACCACTAAACACTCGTGCGGTTTCATTTTAAAGGAAAAACTCAAAGTAAAGTAGTTCTCAAGAGCAATTATTTTTACATATACACAAAATAATAGATAGACATAATAGAAGACATAATGGGAGCTCACCGTGCTCACCATAAATGGTCTGTTGTTATTCCAAAAGAATATATCTATATAATAAAGGCTTTTGGCTTTATCACTTTTCCTTATTTTATCCTTATATCAATAAAATTGTGCTTTGTAATTGGTATTCAGCAGACATCTTGATTACGCTTAACTCTGAATTAGGCCTATATCGTAATCTTGTTTTTAAGGGACATCACTTACATTAAGATAAAAAACACAAACCACTGTCTGTTTTTCTGGCTGTTTTCTGGCCACAGACACTAAGTCCACATGAAATTGCTTAGTTTTAAGATGGTGTGTTGTAAATTAGGGCAAATGCAACTAACCAGTCACAGACTGGAGGCCTGTTAAGATCTTCAGCATAGGTTCACAATTCAACCGTCTAAATCAGTCACACAGGTGGCCATCTGTTGATTTGATAAACTCAGCCTCATGTTTTACCTCATCAGCACTTGAGGATTTTTGTGAAGTGATGAAGCTACAGCTGCATTTATTTTATTCACAGAACAGCTATCAAAGAATCAAAGTGACTGAGATGACAGGATCTACTCTGGTTGCTCTCACATATGTAAACCGGTTTTCCACTTGAGCAGTATTGGTTAATTAATGTCTATACACGGATGGTGATGAAGTTTGATTTGTAGGACCAGTGTGACCTAACGTTTCACTGAAAACATCTTTCCAAGATGAACAGAAATGTGGAAAACCAAACATTTGACGTAAGCATTGTGTAACCTGAGGACAGTCTGGTCCTGGCTGTCTAGGGCTTCATAAATGCACCAGCTGCTCCCTCTCGTGGTCACTTCTCACTTCATGGTCAGAGCAGCATGCAGCTTCAGCACCTTGGTATGTGTTGAGTTCTTGAACGCGGGAGCCCTCCCATTGAAACTCACACATCACTCTGAGCAAGCTAGTGTTTTGAATTATCTTTATTAAGTAAACTCTACACTTTTAGTATTGCTTTTATCTTTTTTTTTTTTATTCTTTTCGCTCTAAATTAGAACCTTTTGCAATCAGCACATATAGAACTTTTCCATCAAGCTACACTTTTTAAAGGAATACAAAAATATCACAGTACATTTTCTGCTAAGTCATCTTCACCTGTGAGGTCCAGAGCCAATCAGAGAGGTGGGTTCAGAACCACAGCAGCTGCCTGGACAGAGATGGAACATCAACGTGTATCAAATGAACAGCACCATGGTCTATTAGCTAACCACGCTCAACAAAGAGAGGGCCACCCAGTCACAGGTTCCGACTGAGTGTTCAGACTCATCCCACAGCTCAGCGCAGCAGGGCTTCCCGGAACCAAAGTGTTACAAAGTCACGGTCTCTGAAGGTGTCAAGACAAGTGAGCTGCACCATGTCTGTGTGAGACGGCCCACAGAGGAGTCGCTGTGGCAGCACACAGTGACCTCTGGGATACTAAAGACCACAAGCAGAGGCAGTTCTCAGCTGCACTGGAGAGTGTACACTGTGAAGACGTCCAGAAAAAAATGACACAGCCACCGTCTTGCCTGTATGAGACCGTCTGATCCTTAGTGTGTGTGACAGTCCACTGAAAATGTCTATCTGCCAAACCAACCAGTTTTTCTCTCTTGTCAACCAAACCACAACAACAAGCCACGAAGCGTCCATGTCTGGGAGATGTGGTCGCAAGAGTTTCATTACTGTCCCTTGTGACTGATGGGGAACCAAACAACCAATTGTAGCTGTAGTGGATGTTTAAACGTCCCATCAAAAACAAGACGCAGTAAACTCGAGACATGAGAAGTGTTTTGGTTTCACAAGATGAAGTGTCCCCTCAGTCATTTGGATGCCGACAAGAGGAGCTGGGTATGGAATCTCAAATTTGGCGTTTTTTTTTTTTTTTTTTTTTTAGCTGAAATTTTGTACAGTTATGTTAACACTGCGTTACAGCCTGACTTTGTCAAATGTGTCTTATTTTAGCTTTTAGTTAGGCGTAGGAAACCATCTATATTTATCACAAAAAAGTTTGAGATTGGTGCTTTCCTCCACGGTCACTAGAATGTGGTAAGCACCAGAATCTCCATGGAAAATTAGTCACCTTAAGAGGCTTGGAAAAAATACATATCAAAAATGTAAACTGGCACCCAGCTTTCCTGACAACATGTAACAAAAGACTGATCCAAACATTCTAACACAGTAAAATGAGGCTGCTACAGTTAGGTGGACTCTGGTTTTGGTCTGGAGCTGCGTTCCTGTCGCTCGTCAGGCAGGCTGAAATGTTAATATGGATCCCACACAACAACAACAGAACCTTTAACACTCTCTCATTTGCCTTTCATTCTTCTCGGCACACACATCATATTCTATACAAAGTATCAAAAAAGATTAAACAAAACAGTGAAAAATCCTCACCCGTACTGACTATAGCATTTCTCATAATAAACTTGTTTTTCCTTGCACATCAGCTTTTTCCATCCCACACTGCGAACATTCAGATCCATAGCAACAAGCTCTGGGTTAACGAGGGTGGATGACACCTACCACTCTGGACAGAAATGTTGCAGCATGAACATGACTCTCGCTTAGTGGTATCATTCAAAACAAAACTAAGAAACGCTGGAAATAAAGTGAGGCTGGAGGGTGACAGATGCCCGTAGACGTCTTCACTTTAGGGGAAATGGAAGAGACAAGTTAGATGCACAAAACGAAGGAATACACTTTAATTCCACAGTTACACAAACAGGAACCATGTTAAAACAAGAATGAGGAGTCAGTCAAGAACGGTGGAGAGCAGGCACTGGACCTGGAGTCTCCTCTGAGCTCTGGCTGGACAAACACATAAAAAAGGAAGTCTGATTGTACTGCCTGTGTGCTGAGTCCACATAGCAGGGAGCATGGTTGCCCCCTGATAGAACAAGACAGCATCAATGCGGCCAGTTCAGTGCAGTTGGCAGCGAGGCAGAGTGGGTGCTGGATTGGACTCTTCAAGCCCAGGCAGCTGCACACCCTCCCCCCATGTTGTGCTGCTCAGGGGGAGAAAGTTGCCATCTCCAGGGAGATGCGCTGCCACAGCTCCTTGGTCTGCTTGCCTCTCTTCAGGTTCTGCAGCACGTCGTTAAACTGCATCATACCCACAGGCGTCAGACAGAAAGCGCCACGAGCGCTGCGGATGATGTTGACAAAGTCATCGTAGTCTGCGGGCGTCAGGTGGATGAGCCGGTGGTGGATGTACTGTGGAGACAGAGAGGGAGGGGTGACTTGATAGGCTGCCTGGATGGATGAAGACTAGAGGCATCGGGAAACACTGAGACTGAGCCTAGCCATTCTACAGAGAGCTTAGACACTTTGTACTGTGCATGCCTGTTTATGAGTACTGAAGTCCTTACACTTCCTATCTTTACAGCAATGTGTCAAATGTAAGGTGGACCTAACAAACTGTGGTTAAACATGGACCTTTTGCATGTATGCAACATAAATTCTGTCCTTTACCATCAAAGCTTTGGAGGTGGGATTAAAAACAGGGTGTTGGTTCCCATGGCAAAACCAACAGTTGCACATGCTGTTATAAGTCAACTTATAGGCGCCATCTTGAAGGAATAATCCCACTCCCATCTTATGCATGACCATCCTGATGGTGGTCACACTAACACGGATGTTGACAACACCATGGCCACTATTTAGCAAATGCAATCCCTAAAACATCATGTTGAATCCACTAACCCTCGGGTGTCCCCATAAAATAAACTACAAAGGCTGGATTCGAACAGTGTGTGGCTCAGTCTGTGATTGGCACGGCAGACTGTTAGGTGTGTTTTTTTTAACTTTTTTTTTTTTTTTTTTTTAAAGATCAGGTGAGGTGCTCCTGAATTGACCTGAACATCAACTGAGTTACAAGTTAAATCCACAAGTTCTTCTGCAGCTCACACTGTACTGATGTGTGTCCATCTATCTCCATTAAGAAAGCAAATAGGGTTGTAGCATGGGTGGAGCTGTGCCATACCTGCAGGTAGGCCTGTTGGCAGCGCTGGACGAGCTGGTGGAATGCAGGCATTCGAAGGTGGGCGTGGATGTGGGCGGGGTTTAGCCTCTGCAGAGCCTCCATGATGATCTCCTGTAGGACGAATGGACTGAGGACACCTTTTACTGCTCCTACGCAGAACTGGTACACATAGTTGACTCCTAAGAAAAAGGAGAAAGAGGAAGGATTATTCAAAATTCATCAACAGCTTCACTACTGACCAATTAAATCCGGTCCAGATGACTTTGAAACCAGCTTCAAGATCACCAAAAAATGGTGGTGGTCAGCATCGCATCGAAAGACTCACCTAGCCTCGCAGCCAGTCCCAGCAGCCATTTGACATCCTCAGTGTAAGGTGGGCTCCTGGAGAAGTTGTTGGGATGGTCGTTGTGAGCCCTCCTGCCCAGCATCTCCAGCGCCAGCATGCCTTCAGACAAAAGAACAATACAGATAATTTGTTTAGTCAACTTACTGTACAATGTTTACTGCATAGAGGAAAATATAATCACAGGTTCTCACCAACTCTGTAGGCAGAATGCAGGTAGTGCAGGCCCTGCTGGCTGATTGGCTGGCTGTGCTGCTCGTCCTCTGCTGGGAAAGGGGTGCTGACTAATGAGCCGGGCTGAGAGGAGAGGGAGGGCAAAGATGCTCCCTGTATGGCCTGGATGGTGGGGCCAGAGTGGACGCTGCCTACTGTAAAACGTGACAAGCAGTATTTAGCACTGACCAACACATGTTAACCAATCACTCACACAAACAGTTCTGACCTGCTACAGTGGTGCTGAGGGGCAGACCAGTCTCTGTGTGATAAGGATGGACGGCGATCTGAGTCATGGACGGGACAGGGACACCAGGGAAGGTCACAGCTGTGGCCGCCATGGGTGGCTGGGGGCCAGTGGCCACAGAGAAAGGGTACTGGGCTCCGATGAAGGCTGGGTGCATTCCCTAAAGAGGTACACACATACACATACACAGAACAGAACAGTAAATTTAAGACTCATGTAAACTGAATGTGTACACCGTCTTCCTAAAACTGCGCCAAAGTGTCGATGTATGGAGAGCAGGTCTGACCTGTGGATACGCAGCCCCAGACACAGGGAAGACAGTGGGGCGGGGGACGTGCTGCAAAGGGTGTCCCAGGTACTGTGGGGTGCACACAGTGGGTAGGTGGGCCTGGATAGTGGTGTAAGGATGGAGGCCCTGACTGTGGGCATGAGCTATGGCCTGTCCGGGCATGGCGTGGGACTGGTAGATGGTGGAGCCCACAGAAATGACAGGCACGACAGCGGCAGCGGTGACTGAGGCTGTTACTGTCGCTACCCCTGGAGACTCCATGCTGACTCCGTTGTCAAGAACACCACAGCTGGACTCTTGCGGCCTCCTGCCTGAGCCTCCATTGGCCCCACAGCGCCCCGAGGTCTCCCGCTGCTGACCTGAGCCCCCGCCCACTGACTGCTCATACAGCCAGTACCACTGGTGAGCCACCTCGAACAGAACCTCAGGGTATACACCTCCACCCTTGGCTGCTTCTTCTACTGCCATGCAGGCTTTCTCCAGCATTACGTTGTCCTGGAGAAAGATATGTACGACAATGTATGAGAAACAGCAAAGATCATTTGTTTACAGCGTTGTCTTCTTCTCTGGTGTCTGTCTGGAGGTTTCAGAGAGCTGAAGTTATTGTTTACATGATTACTGGACTTTAATGCCAAAAATTCCCATTCACAAAAGACATCTGACACATGTGATGATCCAGTTAGCAGTCAAACTGTCAAAAGCTGCTGGATTAGTTCCTCTGAACTATAAACCCACAGAACCCACAGTACCTGTTCTTTGCACTGCACCAGAGCTCTCTGGATTTCATTGGGATTGAGGGCATGAGCATGAGGCAGGCAGCTCAGGGCTAGCTCGGCAGCTGCTCGAACCATGTTGGGGTCCCTGGCCCTCGACGCTCGATCAGCCAGGGATGCCACCTCCGGAGGGGTGAGATGGCCATCCCAGCACTCCACCAAAATATTGAGTGCTGCACTACCGATCTCCATGGCCTGGCCTGAAAGATGCAAAAAAGATACAGCATGTGTGCAGCAAAGCAATGGAATAAAACAAAGGATTAGTAAATGTGGGATTTCTGGTTCTGTTGAACTTCTGTTCCTCAGACACACACTCACCAGTAATCCAGGACACATGAGAGGAGTAAGTTCTGGACAGCCAGTTGGGTGAGACAAAGTTGTGGAGGCCAAGAGCATATAGGCCAATCTCAAAGGCACACAGGTGCAGGTTTCTGTGGGGTCCCTGGTGGCCCCCACTGGCTGAGGGCTGGGTGAAAATGGAGGTGGAGGAGTTTCCTCCGGCTTTGATCAACACCGTCTTGGCCAGCTCAAAGTAAAAATGGGCTGCTGCCTCTGATGGCTGGTTGGGCACATGGGGGGCGTGGCACTCTGGTCGTCGCCCTTTGTACCTGAACACAGGGGAATGTACAGCATGTTAACCTGAACTATTCTCTGACACTTTTTTGTATCACAGTGAATGAAGCAGAACACAGTCTGTACACCCCATGTACAATACATTTGTCTAGGAAATTATGTCATTTCTACAAGAAAAAATATTTCCTTCAAAGAGACAACACTTGGAAATGCTATCATTTGACTCTGCTACTGCTACAAGTCATTTCATGTCGCATTCTTTGTATTCCTGAGAAACTGACTAACTTCCAGGACTCAACCAGATTATGTTTTACTCTGCCCTCCTAGAAGAGTCTATGATGGTTTGTGAAATACCTCAGGTGAGTGTAGTAAAATAACTGTAACTGTCACCATGAACTGTTTTGTAGGGTACCTGGAGAGTTGGCACCATCACTTGAACACATGTAACACATGAGAGGGCAAGCTGAGGCAAGTCCTCCCAACTATTGGCCTATTTATTTGATGAGGAGTGTGTGTGTGTTTACCTGCTGGTGTCAGTGCTCTTGGCTCTTGCCCCGCCCCCTGCTCTGCGAGAGCCGCTGGAGGAAGAGGAGCCCAGTGAATCAGACGATGAACTGCTGATGCTGTCACTGTCCTGGCCCCGCCCCCATGATGTTGCTGCCCAGCCGCCCCGGAGTGGCCGGCGACTGAGGGTAGGAGAACTGTCTGAGGTGGTCTCTGGAGCACTGCTGTCGATACTCGCCATGCCTGTGAAAACAACACACGTGGATTTAGACAGTTTAGAAAGTGGCAAAGTATGAACAGTGTGTTTTTCTATCAAGCTCGCTCTACACACCCGTGTGTTTCTTCTTTTGCCGGACAGGTGAGCCCCAGCAGCGTTGACTGTATCCACAGCGCGCCCCCAGTGCCAGCCGACTGGGCACTGTGGCTTCTAACTTAAATGTAGCCGTTTCATTCTGCTGGTCACTTGATGGAGGTGGTCCATCTGACACTGCAAGGACAGAAAATGATCACAGATCTATCGAACAGCACTGTTACCATAGAGTGAGCCCATATTTTCCAGTATGTTGTCAACCAAAGGCGGAACATAAAACATGGGGGAAACTATTACTGTATAGTGAAAAGTAAAAATGTAACTATTTTTTAAACAGGAAACAGTTTTTAATTGCTCTACAGTGTAATAAGACCTGGCACCCAGAGAGGAGTTGCTGTAAGTGGAGGTTCTCACCTTGCTCCCTGGTCTCAGTAGTGCTCTCCGCTGCTGTACTATTCTGAACTAGATTCAGTTCATTCTGATGAGCCACCACTTCGCCAGTCAGTGGCACAGCAGAGGAGGAGCTGGAGGAAGAGCCAGCCACTGTGTTTGCAGAAGAAGATGAGGGTGCGTGTTTGGAGACACCCCCCGTGGCCCCGCTCACACCACCGTGGCCGGCGGCAGTGTGTTTGGAAGGGCTGCGCTGGCTGCCAGCTGCTGGCTTGCTGGAGTAGAAGGAGCTGAGGGTCTGGGGCTTGTGGGTCTGACTCTCTCTGTCCAACAACTTATCCAGGATCTGATGAAAGGAGGAAAGACAAGACACAGAGTGAGAGAGGATGAGGAAGACCAGGTTGAAAGTGTTAATTAAAGAAACAGAGGAGTCCCACAGCTGGCTATAATTCTTGGTACTGAAACTTTTGTTAGTAGTCACCTTCTTGAGTTTGCTCTGGTCATCTTTATAGGTGATCATGAGAGCCAGGGCCAGGTCACCCTTCACCCGTCTAGTTCCTTCACACAGCAGAGGATGCTCCGCCTCACTGACTGTGGTCTTCATGCCTACAAACACACAGAGGGTGAAGGCAACAAGAAGCATTATAGGATGAAGGACGTGGCTCAGGAGGTTTTGGGAAAGTATGGAAAAAGATGGGATATGACAGAAATGATGGAGACAAACAAACAGAGCGAATCTAATCCAGGCAGAAATTAAAGAAGAAGAACTTTACCTAGTGCTGCAACAGCAGCCTCAAAGCCCAGCTCCTCATCACCGGGCATCTCAATGTTACGGTTGCGGCTCGGTGGACGGGAACCCGTTGGGGACACAACTGCACAAACAATATGGGGAAAAATGAAAAGGATGTTAATTTTTTTGTTGTATATGTCACACACTTCAGCTACTGGTGCGTAACCATGAGCTGAAGTGCATTTTTACACTATAATATCATGTGTTTATGAATGCAACAACAGTGATGGTGTATTGGAGTGGAAATACAGATGACCTACATTTTGTGCTGCACCCGAAATTCCTCATACACATATGTACAGGGACAAAAACTAATTTCTTTGAACCAAACAGAGACTATAGACTATACATAGTCAACTTTGCTCCTTGCCCGTCCCGTCCCTGAAACAATGTCACCGACTATGTATACCTCCACAGCCGGTCTCTTAACTACCATAGCTGACAGTCGGAAAAGTGACATTATATGAGTGAGATGAATGTGAGAACCCAAATGTTCCAGTCATACTGCCCAGAGGTTACCCAGATTTAATCCTGCAAGACCCCCAGTACAAAGTCCAGGTAGTAGGTAGTGTCCAGTCTGTTCTCCAGTGTGTGATAATATTCCTCCTCTGCACATGCCCCAGCCCCTCGCTAAAGTTAAGTGGTGCACTATCCTTCATTCTACAGCAGCACAACTCTGCACACTGGACCTCTTCAGCCAGTGACTTTTGGCTCCTGTCTGCCCCTGGGTGGCTGACCTGTTTAAACCCTCCAGACAGACACAAACTACGCAAGACAGTATGACGCAGACGACACGGCAGTAACAGACGTATACACATCGCTCTACAGCAAGGATACTGCCAGCCTACGATGTGTGTAAATGTGTGCAATTTGTTGAGTATGGTTTGATGAAGAGATGATAGTAATGATAGCAGCTCAGCTTATTTCCACCCCCCCCTTACGTCTTACCACATCACCCGTTTGTATCACTATTGTCAACTGTCAAGGCAAAAAAAATCTAATTAAATTGTAAAACTCCAATGATCAAACAATAATTGGTGCTTACCTGGGGTACACAGCACATCAAAGATGAAGCTGGCCAACATAAGAGGCAGAACGGGTCTGTAATCACAGAAGCTTCCGTCTCTGAGCTGCTCAGCTCTCTCTCTGATGGCTGACATCTCCACCAGACCCAGGGGGATCTTCTTTAACAGAGCCACCACCTCCGACTCCTGGTAGGCCAACTTCACCTAGATAGCCCAGAGACACACGCACAAAATCAGTACATGTGGTACAAGTTCATGTTTCCATACATATAAACATGTATATTCATCATTTAAAAACACTACATACATTTTTTACAGTATAATTAATCAGATACAATAAAAGCAACATTTTATTGATTTAACTTTTAGAATTTGAGTGTTTGTTTTTGTGTTTATGTGTGTGTATATGTGAGAAAGTGACAGACCTCTAGAGCTTTGGTAGATGCCGGTGGTCTCTGGAGTTCCAGGGAGAACATGCCGGTGCTGAAGGCCAGGTTATGGAGCTCCAGTCGTTCACTGAGCACAGTGAGGAGAAACGCAGCTTTGGACAGCATGTTGGTGGCTACCTGCGTTTGACGGCTTGTTGACACTTTGCTCTTCTTACCCTAAATCCAGCAACCAGAGAAATAATGATGTCAGGACCATAAAACTAAACTTTATTTATAAGGAAAATTAGCAATTGAAATTTCACAATTTTACAAATTTATGTTGCTTGTTCACTAATTGGCACAGAAACAAATGTAAACACTCCAGCACACCCGTGACCCCTGCGGGGACTAAGCGGTATAGAAGATGAATGAATGAATGAACAAATGTAAACAAATGTAGACAACATAAAACAAGAATTCACAGTTCAAGATGCTGACTAATGAGTTTGGAAGATTGAGACTGTAATCATAAAGAGAGAAAAGTCAGAGGATATAGTAGAATGAGAGTGAGACTTGAGACTGCATCTACCTTAGTCTGTGGCTGCTCCACTTTCAGGTCTGGAGGGTTGGCTAGCAGGTCTCTGGCTAACTCCACCGCCAGCCGACATGCCTCATTGCTGTAGCCATGAGCGTAGAGGGCCTCAGCACATGCAAACAAAACCTGCACACACAACAACAGTATTCAGGTTAGTAAGAAGAGCAGTGGGTTTATGTCAGATGTCTAAACAAGAGAAACTTGTAGAGTTATTGGTCAAAGTCATGTGATTAGCTGTTCTTTTTATGTGGGACACTGAAATATGGCAGACTGTAATCAACTAGCATTAATTTTAAAATTAATTTTATTTGATTTCTTTCTTACCTCCATGCGTCCTTCCTGCTCCAGTGGTTTGATCCCTGCAAAGATGTCCGGCTCTTCCTCTTGGTGGTTGTCAGGCAGCTGTCTTTCTGCTCCCTCCTCTGAGGCAGCACTCAGGTAGTATGCCTGATAGTCATCCTCACCCACAGCTTCCCCGGCTTCTCCTCCTGCAACACCAGCTGCTGCCTCTGCTCCCTGATTGGGTGCTCCTCCAGTGGATGCCGCCTCCCTGTGGCCCCGAGGTGGCTTGCCAGAAGTTTGACTGGTGCCTGGTCTTGCTGTAGCAGTGGAGGTAGAAGGCTGATTACTGCCAGCTGAGTCTACATCTTCATCTCTGTTCTGGCCAGGCTCCACCTCCAGCTCTGCTTCCTTTTCTGCAGCATTTGGGACGTCCATGACGACCAGCACTGTCTCTTTGGGAGGGAAGCAAGACGGCGCAGGCTCTGCAGGAGGAAATGCTGTGAAGGAATGGTTTACCCGCTTTGTTTCAAACATCTTACTCCCTCCACTGCTGCTGCTGTACTTGCGTGAGTCTCGGAGCAGTGGGCTTGGGGAGGGAAGCATCTCTGGTGGCGGTGGCAGAAACTCAAAAGTGTTGCTTGCCTCGGCCCCCAGAGCCAGACTGCAGCCATCGTCTAAGCTGAGCTCAGCCAGGTCCGGCTCCAAGGAGCTGTCCTCACTGCTGGTTCTCCGCTTTGCACTGGCATGCTTACCACCTCCTAACGCTCCACTTCCTCCAGGACCTCCAACAGATGCTCCCTTCCCACCACCCTGTGTCAGTTTCACCTTCCCTCCTGAGGAGGAGCCTGGACTTTTGTACATGCACTTTCCTCCTCCATCTTCCAGGGACAGAGAGACACCCCCGCCCAGACGGACCAGCATCCCTCCCCCACCACTCACTGACAGACCCTTCCTCTTGGTCAGAATGGTTTCCTTGGGTCGCACTGCCACCTCCTGTTGAGAGGAGTGACCATTTGATCTTCCTTTAAAGTCTCCTTCACCTTTCCCTCCCCCCCCTGGTTCAGGAGGGTCTCCACCACCTGCTGCAGCAGCTTTGACTCCTCTTTGGTGCTGCACTGCTCTGGACCAGCAGAATGTGGAGCTCTTCTTATCAGCACTGCAGTAGGTGATGCCTTCAAGCGGGTAGGCTACCTCCCAGTTAAAGTAGCACGACTCCACTGCTGGCTTGAAGCCCTGGAACAGTTTATCCAGGGACTTGCGATGTTGTCCCCGCTTCACTATCTCTATAACTTTCAGATGCCACTGCTTCAGCTGGCCTGCCAGTTCCAAACGCCTGGAAGATACACAGTCAGTGTTTTAAACATGTAGTCTGATGGAATAACATATAATGCTCCCATGGGATTTTTTAAAATTCAGTGTTAGTGGTCTGACCTGCAGGGGCTCATGGTGGGGTCAAGCACTGCCAGCCTCCAGAGAACCACCATTTCGTCGCACATGCTGGCACAGGCGTGAGCCGCCACCTCTGACTGACCATTGCTACGACCTGTGTGGCCACTGGCACTGCTGTGGGACGCTGATGTCCGAACACTGTACCACCAGCTGATGATCTGAACATACACATAAAGATGACTAATCAGGACATACTGTTAATAAGTGAGATAGAGTGTGCATACTAGGTTGTGATTTGGACCAGATCCCAAATATAACACTGCCAGCCTGTTGGAGACATCACACTGCCCTTGCAGTGAACTCTAATGCCTAATCTGATGCTTCTCATTGTAAGAGGACCTATCACTTGCCTGTGTCTGTGCTTTGTGCTAAAAAAAGTAATATTGTGTCCAGAGCAGTGGTAGAGCTCAGGGACAGTACAGAGTGGAGGTTATCCATGTAGTGAGGCGTTCAGGAACAGTACAGAATGTAGGCTCCACTCCCCAAAACAAAATGAGGTATGAACCAAACCATGGCTATTGGAGTATCATTACACAAAGTAGATTCTGCATTTACGTGCCATGTACTGTAAGCATTTAGCTGTACTCCAGTACAGTAGTTTACGAGTAGCAGAGATTTGATACATTTTAGTGCTTACTAGAAACTTTTCTTTGAAAGCATATTTGCAATTTCAGCACAAATGTGAATTAAGTTTAAGTTAAGTTAAAGTTAGGTTTCTCCTTTTAAGTTTCTTCTTCTCTTTTTCTTTTTTAAAGAGTTTATCTGGTTTGTAACATTTGAGTGTGTAATAACAATCATATTTAATACTTAGTTTTTTTTAGTCCCCACTAAGTTTCCGGGGTTCAGTGTCTTAAACAGGGACACTTCAACATGTGCCCAGAAATCGGGAAAACGGAAGATAAATCCCCAACCTTGGGGTTCATAGGTGACTGCCATGAATATTGATGAATTAAAGTCAGAAATCAGGTTTAATTGATCATCAAAAAAGCAGAGTGGAAAGCATTCAGGATAGTTGCCAATCTTCTCAGGAGTGGATGTCTATGCACATTCACTCTAAGGTCAGAATGAGCACTGCTCAGAGAAATACAAAAACTCGAAAGCTACATCTCAGACGCTACAGGCCTCACTGAGTATGTTAAATGTTAAAGCATATGACAACAATTATAAGAAGACTGAACATGTATGGTTTGTTTGGAAGGGTTGACACTACAAAGCTTCTTCTTCTTCTGTCTAAAAAGAACATGAAAGGAAAACTGAGGATCACAAAACTGAGCCTGAACAAATCAGTAGACTTCTGGAACAATGTCCACTGGCCAGATGAGACCCAAATGTTTTGCACTGAGGTTATTCAGCTTTATCCACATGTCAAAACTCACCAGTGTAAATTAATTGTTTAGATTTTAAATTAATTTACTGTTCAAATGTGCTGGAATCAGTACTATCATATATTTCTATTGTCATTTTTTCTTTTCCTGTTATTGTCAACTTCTCCAGTAAGTCCTATGATCATGCCTGTATTTTTTATATACTGTAATTTTTAGTGGTTTGCTTTAAGCAGCTAAGGCTTGTGTGGTGTTGAAGGCAAACCTGTTCATAGGTGAGGCACTGCTCAGTGAGGATCTCAAGCAGTGGGGCAGCGTTGCTGTCTCGCCTCTTGAACATCTCCCTGACAATGGACAAAAGGTTCCAGATGCCTTCTGGCTCTCTGCCCCTCAGAGGTCGCAGAAGACATGCCCACTCAGCGGCAGCTGGCGGCTCCGTGGACGAGAGGTACATGGAGTTTACATCACTGTAACACACACATATACACACACAGAGAACACTAGCTTTAGTCAAATAACAGAGATAAATCACTGTTGAAGAACAAGAGAGTGCAAAAAAAAGGAATAAAAAAAATAAACCGTCTACTTTGATGATACCCTGCACATATGTCAGTATGTCTCTCACTGTCTGAGTATTGTTATTTTTTGTATTATAACAGTATCTAGACCAGTGGTCTAGACCAAATGGTGGACTCCGGTCCAGATCCAGACCCAAAGAGGCATCAATGCAGATTGCAAAGTGAAAAATATGTATGGATCTCAACTAGGCATTTAGTTCTGATCAAGACTCTCCAAGGCATAGAAGTACATGATGGTACTTGCTAGCAGGATTCCAAGTATTACTTTCACCTTCCTACAGGGCGACTGCCTATGGAACCTGAACCACTTTCTGTGAAGATATGCTGGTCCTTTTACTCTGGGTCAAAGCATTTTTCAAAGAGACCTTGTCTGGAGTATCTGGAGTGAAGTGTAAGTGTGACAGCGTGTGTATGTGACCCTAAAAAAATTGCTTAAGTCTGACAGAAATGTGATAAGAAGCACTATTAGAAATGCTGTTTGTACCTGAAGACGACTGGAGAGGGCCCACAGAACTTGTGTAAAGTCTTTTTGATGTTGTCACTGAGGGTCGACTCATCCAAATACCAGGTGCTCTGGTCAGACGCTGAGGGACCAGCTGTCGGGTCTACACACGCAAACACAGACACACACACACACAAACAATAATTTGAGACATCTCACAGTAAGGCATTCAAATAAAATTTGCCTAGCATTGCCTAGAAATCACTATTTTCTCTGATCTGGACCTCTGTCCTCCTGGAATACAAGCAACACCCTTGTCTTCCTCTTCCTGTTGGTTTATTTACTGTCTGCTAATTGTGTGAATGGTAGTCATTGCTCTGTTCTGTACAGACAACATGTTTCCCCTTTCGCCTTAACAATACGATAAAAGGTGCATCTCTGCCATCTAGCTGTAAAGTGTAATGCAGCAGGATGAAACTAGTGCATTTTATCAGATGAAAGGTTGGATTAAATAATGAATATGTCTCCTCTGGTTGTAATACAAGCTTGTGTTTGTTCTGTCACTGTGTGAGGAACAATCTGTGTGCTCATCACTGCTACTGCACCTGGAGCTCCACACACGGTGTTGATGGCTGTAGACTGAGAAGACAGCAGCTCATCCAGCAACCGCTGGGCTGTAGGTAGGATCTGGAAACAACAAATCTGAATGAATACCAATCTTGGTTTACATATATATGACATACACATGACTTTTGCATAACAGGAACATGTACATATAGCTTTCATTTTTTCCTCTGTAATAAGAAAACTATCAGTTTAGTGCATTAATGTTACCTGCTGAGGCAGCTCACTGATGAGGTACTGGGCAAACTTTTGGAGCTGGTCCCTTTGCAGCCTGGACAAAGATTCAGACACCGGGGCCCTAAGACACACTGCTGATGCCTGCATGCACAAACACACACACACGCGCGCACACACTCACCACACACACACACACACTCTCCTCACACAGACACACACACACACTCACTCTCCTCACACACACTCTCACACACACTCTCCTCACACACACTCACACTGTGACTCTAAAGGTGTAACCTGAACCAGCAGGTGACCTCCCCGCCCTCTGCTGGCTGACTTCTCTGTGTGTGACTAAACTCTGCGGAGACGAACGGCAGTGAGGTGTCTCACCCAGGAACAGGAAGTCCCGCCCGTCCAGCCACAGCCTGCAGTCGGTCAGTGTGACGGACAGATGCTTGAGGACGGGATACGTCTGGATCTCCACGTCTCCGTCAGGCTCCGATTTGATCCGAACAGTCCCGACTTGTTCAGCTGGATCCTGAAATAAAAACAGTTTAGCTCAGCCGGTGTCCACAGGTATCAAGGTGAAATCAGCTGAACCACAGCAGAACTCCATGACCCGCACAGCGTCACTCTAACATGGCCGCTTGATAAAACTACACGTCACCAGTAGAAACACTGGAAGGTTTATATTCCACTGGACCCACCTGGACAACCCTACCTAAGGGTTCGGTTCAGACTGGGACACAAAGGATGGTGCTGGTGGTGCGTCTGGCCCAGACTGTGTCTCCTCAGCCCTGAGGTTCTGCAGTGTTCACATCTTTAACACATCAGTGGAGACCTGCCATAGTCTTCAATGATTATCCCTGCACCGACCAGAACCACCCAGCTCCACCACTGTGGACTGCAGGAGAAACCAGAACCACCTAGCTCCATCACTGTGGACTGCAGGAGAAACCAGAACCACCCACCTCCACCACTGTGGACTGCAGGAGGAACCAGAACCACCTAGCTCCATCACTGTGTAGACTACGAGAGGAACCAGAACCACCCACCTCCACCACTGTGGACTGCAGGAGAAACCAGAACCACCCAGCTCCACCACTGTGGACTGCAGGAGGAACCAGAACCACCTAGCTC
>OMLM01006356.1:50720-62901 GCA_900302695.1 Helostoma temminkii | reverse complement strand
ATAGACACGCTGTCTCCTAATCCTGGGAGAATCAAAATAACTCATTCCTGACCAGGGGAAAACTTAGCATATCACAAGGATCACCTATTACATAGACTTGCTAATTAGATTTACGACCACTTATGTCTTGCTACCATTCATTTACACTGTTTTTGCTCTGTGTATTCGTCTACCTGTAAGGTCAATTTACATTTCCTTTGTACTATGGTGTGAACTCAGACCAAGAGCTTGAGCCATTGAGCCTTGAGCCACGGGGTCGATGAGAATTGACCCATTCATGAGTGTCTGCTCTGCTGTGTTTCTCCATTTTCTCCTCTTTGCTGATTAAATTCAACTTCTTTCACAAGTTACTTTTGTCTGTCTCACTCCTCTCGCAAAATTTCCACGACAGCTGGTACAATTCCAAACTTTGTAGACCCCAAAGCCTAGACTTAGGGTTTTCATAGAACTTACTAATCACAGAAAGGAAAATGTAGGATTTTGGCAAAAAAGCACATGTTTACCTCAGAACACCACATTTTCCTCACCAGCCTGACACCGACGTATCACCCAAGGGTTAGCTACTAGGGCCTATTTTTTATCCGAGAGCCATCATTGCCTTAAACACTGCTAAAATTTAAAAGTAACATCTCAGTGCGATATGGTTTAACTTATTTTGAGCTGTGCAATAGTTGGATGTGAATAAATGTGTGGGTGTGTGTGTGGATGTAACTTTCAGGTGTTTTTATTTATTTATTTATTTATTTTATCTAGCAGTTTTTAATTTTATTTATTACCATTTTATTTTCTTAATCACCGAAATGATTGCATTTTAATTTTGTTGTACAAGTACAATGACAATAAAGTTATTCTATTATTCTATTCTAATCGCCTTTTCCCTCTCCTTTCTTTCCTTTCCTTCTCTCTCTTGCTTTCTTTGTTTTGTTTTTTTTTCCTACAACAGGATTATGGGGTAAATGATGTAGAGTGTAGCCAGCTAAATCAATCTCTGCTCAGACATGCCTCATTCTCTGCACAGACATGCCTTAAAGAACCTGGTAAAATGCATGAACTTTTAATAAACTGTAAACATTTCACCGTAAGACATCTTCCAGAAATGCAAGAACCACGACAACCTCCGGAACACAACTGAGCACATGGACTGTTTAAACGTAGTGTAGCCCTTAAGTTTGTGGCCATCACCCCACCCTTCAGACCAAAAAGGGGGGATGTTGGGACCACAGACCATGTGCCTGGACTGAACAAAGGGTCATAAACCGCGGCCTACACAGCATGATTGAAGTTCTGATTAGGAGCTGAGTAGGACGCCACCCCACAGGGGAGACGGGGCTATCACCTTTTGATTAAAAAGTAACAGACCTCCCGTTTCTTCAGTCTCTCCAGCCCTTCATTCGCACTGTTGGTCAACGTCGGAGATACCCTCTTCTACCAAAGAACTCCTTTGTTCTCAAGGCCCACATTTGTTGAACTCTGTTTTGCTGCCGCTATTGCATTTTTTTTTGTTTTGTGCATAGTTTCTTTTTCTCTGTCACTTTTGGTTCCTGTTGGAGCTTCCGCACAGCGAGGGACAGGATCAGCTGTTTTCGGCCTGCCGAACATCGATCAGCTGTTACTCAGGACACAAGACCGCAGGACTGGACATTTTCTACTGCTGTTTAATCGAGACTCAACAACAGTAAAAGGCAAAACTTGTCTGATGCAAAGATTAAAGTTAGATAACTGATAGAGGTTGTTACATAGCTCAACCACATTCTCAAGTAGAGTTTAACTTTGATAAGTGTTTAATTACTGTCTTGTTGAATAGTGTTGTAATGTATTGTTGAACATCCTCTATGATCGTTTTCTCTCTTTGTCCCTCTACTAACCGTTCTTTGTTCTGACACACATAGATACACATTCCTCACATTGCTCACATTCCAAAGATCGCTCCTGTCTCAGACGCCATCTTGAAACTCTTTGTTAACCACACCTCAGAGGTGGGCGAGAGATCACCTGTGATTTTTGTAGTTCTTCCACACGTCCACACACACCTAGATTACACTGCAGTTCCAGCCGCCGTTACACATACCCACACGCCTCTATATGTATATATGTTCATGTTACTGTCGATAGTTGAATTATTATGCTGCTAGTCATTATTATTGAATTATTTAATTTGAAACAGCTTTGATTGTTGGTCATTGTTGAATTGGTTAAATAAAGCTGTAATAGTTTAACTGGTCGTTGTCCGTGATTGTTTGTGTACAGTAGTGCAGCACTAGCTGAGTAAAGACGGCCAGTGCCGAATCTTACCCCTTTATTTAGACTGATTTATTTAATTTGGTTATTGGTCCCTGGAAACATAGTAGTGCCCCGTTATTAAATGTAGTTATTTAAATATTTATTATTAATAAATTATTATGAATAATTGATAATAATTCAGCTAATAACCAAAGTTAGGCCTATGTTCCCCGATAATGTATAGATTGAAAAAAGAAGAGGACCAAGAACTGAACCGGGCAGGAGAGGATCCCTCAGGAGAACATCTGTCGTCTTATCAGGAGCATGCCCAGATGTTGTAGGGAGTGCATACAGACAAGTTGAGGCCACACACACTACTGAGCCTCATTATATATTGTATTGAAGATTTTCCACAGAAGTTGGAACAGCCTGTGATCTGACTTTTCCACTTTTATTTTGAGTATGATTCTGAATCCAGACCTTCATGGGATAATGAGTTTGATTTCCATTGATCATTCATATGTTAGTTTGTTCTCAATGCATTCCACTATGTAATGAATAAAGGTTTTCAACTGGAAGATTTAATTCATCAAGAGAGAATGTGTTTTTTAAGTGTTCCCTTTTTTTTTTTGAGCAGTGTAGTTTATTCCCCGAATAACTGGCTCTGAGCAGTAGATCTACTGTATATTTTTTGTAGCTGTAGTATCATAAATTATGAGTGCTGAGTAGTAGAGTCACACACGGATCAAATGTTAGCATTATAGCATTATTAATAAGCCATATAATAAAATAATGAATACAAAACAATATCTATCAAAATATATCTTACATATTTTAACTTCCCAGAGCAACTTCTGGTTCCTCCACCAGCTGGAACATCACCGTCCTTCAATAACAATAACAGATAAGAATATTTCTCAAAGTCTGTTGCTGGCCAGTATCTGCATCCATTGTTTTTTAACACACTCAGTGTCACTGAGGGTTTATTTTCCTTGCACTGTGTAAACATCAAGACACAGTGCAATGCAATATTTTATTGTTCTTCTTTAATAATGCTTTGTAGCAAAAACAGGAAGTATGTGTTAAAAATAGTTTAAAATCTTGAAGGAAGACTAAATTACTTTAAGCTCATAGTTTCCTTTCCTGAAATTTGTAATTATTTCCTAAGGGTTGGAGTTAAGATTTTAAAAAAGGTTAATAATAAATTTATTATAGTATGCAAATGGAGAGAAGATTGAGAGATAGAACTTGTTTATCATCACAAATTATGTTTGTCACATACATATAAAAGCATTTGTTTCCTGTGGCACACAAGTTTACATCACTGAAGGAAAGTTAAATAAATGTATTTTTATAGGAATAGGTGGTAAAACAATCTTCATAATTATAGGCGGGAACACAAAAGGTGCTATTTTTTTGTTTAACCTATCAAGGTATAGATAGCATCAAATAAAAGTCGAGCTTAAACCCAAATGTCTTCAGTGTACAGTAAAAATAAAACCTGTCCTTCCAGTACCTTTTAACACATGATAATAGTCACGTTCACAGAGGATGAGATAATTATGTAAAAATATTATGTTGTAGTTGTTTGCCTCCACAAATAGAAACAGAAACATTTTTTGTTTCATGCACCTTAAAAGAAGAAAAGCAACTTGCCACTACTGACATGTATGAACATGTAAGACGTAAGAAGTAAGAAGCAATATTTTAGAACCACAATGTTTGACATATGGCAGCCAATCATAATGGATATACCTCTTGACATTTAAATTAAAAAGTACTCATTTTCTTGTAACACATACGACAAAACACAACACACAACAAATACGTACATATTACTGAAAAAAAATTATATTGTCATATTTTTGGCTTTAACACCCAGCCCTGGTTAGTCTTCTTTAGACTATTTGACAGATTCATGAGTGAAGTCTTCTGTGTTGTTGTGTCTCGTGCTCCTGTATACTGGGATTTTAGATACTTAAAAGAATATTGATTAGCCCTTATCTTCTTTTATGAACTTGAAGGATTTCTACTAGTCATGGCACTGGGCACTGGTAACATTGCAGATAAAGAAATTTGCATGTTGTGACATTTGCTTCTTGCGTCAGCAAGCCACAACTGATGAGGAATGCAGTTTGGATGTGATTGCAGAGAAATTACCTCACAAAAAAACATTGCTAAAATGTTTTGTTAATTAACTTTTCCACAGATCAAAACATCACAACATGTTGTGATGGAGACAACTGCACAAACAACATTTTAGAGGATATCATACATGAGAAGATTATCTCGCAGCTACGAAACCAAAAGGTAAATAATTCATTCATCTACAGCCTGCATTTGTTACACAATTTTTAAAAAACTTGGTACAGCGACATGTCATGTTGCATTACCTCCACCTTTAACAACACATTGTGAATTGAGGACACTGAGTTTTGAAAGCAAAATGATTTTCCCATTCTTGCTTGATATGTTTTCAGCTGTTTAATAGTTTGAGGCCTCCTGTGTTATTAACCGACCTAATATCTTGTACAACCTTTAAAATCTGTTAATTATAACAAACTCTGCATGAAGTTTTTAAAAGATTATTTAAATAAAGCTGTTGCTAGCTGATGCTGTTAATCAAGTAACAGTTTTTAGTTGAGAGTCAGAGGAGATCTTCCAGAGCTGTGTTGCTCATGGCTTCAGGGGATGTTCAAAATCTGCCATGAAAACATTTTACTAAGGCCATCACTGCTCATACTCGTTCTACAGCTGGCTTCATCTGATGTTCCTCTAAATTCTTCTTCTTCACTGATACCCCTGCTACAGACGGACACTTGAAAAGCAAAGATCAATTTCACCAGCTCAGTGGTGAGTGTTTCTTTCCTAATCATCATGCATATGTTTTAAAACTGGATATACAATTTGTTTTTGTGATGGTCTTTAATAATTCTCTATGCACAACCCATGTGATTTCCTTTGTCTGTGATCTGGCTTGGTGGCACACACCTATCTAACTATTGGTGGGCCACATCTATGATACATATGAAACACTGTAGTGGTCATCAGTCAATTAATGAATACACTACTGAAATAACTTCTTAAAAGAAAAATTACCCACATTCTCCATTTCCACCTCATCATATCGTCAGCCTTCTATGGATTTTGAAGAAGAAACTTTTTTTACATTTTATTGCACAGTGTACGATTATACATGCGGTTAACGTAGTTTTCTTTCCAGGTAAACTACATAAGCACTGCTTCAGTATCAAAGCATAACATAAGTTACTACTTACTAAGGAAAATAAGAATTTTTATGAAATAAACTATCCATTCAAACCCATCTAATTAAATTAAATTAAAGCAAGCGCTTTTTCTCTCCCTTGCAGATGACTGATTTAACTCATCCAGTGTAGCAGCTGCTCAGCTTGCAACTGCTCTTAAAAATAGCAGCATTTCATCACTGCTGTCCTCTCCAGGTGACTGATGGGGCGACTGGCCTCACACACCAGGACCATAATCACTAGACCGGCGCCTGGGAACATGAACACAACACTTGTCTCTGCTGGCTTTGAATCATGCGGGTAACGTAGAGCTGCTAATTCTCTCCGAGTATGCTGGTACTAGGGCGTGTATCGACAGAACTGTTAAATAAATGTTTAAAAAACAGCATTCATCTGTATTTTTATTAGGAGATTTGAATAATGGACACAGAGTCAAACCAAATATTATGCTCTTTGTCTGATATTATATATATATATACACACACACATACACATACATCTTTGAAGTTGGGTGTTCATGTGACACATAGTCAGAGGCCTAAAGCTTGGGGTGACTTGTATCTGATTGTAGGCTGCTAGTCAAACTCCCAGGTTTCAGTCTGGCCACTTCACTTTGTTTTCATGAATCTTTTCTAAAAGCTATCCCCCTTCACGTCAGGTTTCAGTGAAGTCCATAAACAGTCATCTATATTGGGCTCCTACACCTGTAGGATGCTGTAGGTTGGTGCTGTTCTAACTGTAATTGGGTGTGTGGAGGAACTGAGAGTGGGATCAGTAAGTTAAAATATGTACCTGAGACTGTGTTTTGTATTGGTTATTTTAGCACATGGCTCATGAATAACATTATGACAGTTGTCCAGTATTATCCTACGATGCAGCTACAGAGCTGTGCACCAATCAATCACAGACTAAACTTTATTCAAATACGTATCTAATTCTTGTGAAGGAGAGTTTGTGTGCGGCACAACGTCACTGCTACTTTAATTTTAGTTATAGTAGCGGGGCAACTATTGTGTTTTATGAATTAGTTCTGTCACGCAGTAGCAGTAATACTGTTGGCTGACTGGGAGCTGACTGCAGATTCTTTTGGGGCAGTGGGCTTATTGTTTAGCCCATGTTTTCATGTAAACATTTTTCTCTCACTGAGCACAGCAACAAAAATCCTAAATCAGGGATAATATGGCTAGTTAAGCTATTTTAGCTTGGTTTTACTCCAGGTTTTGAATTTTTAAAGACCATCTAGCCACTGTCCAGCCTGGAAACGAGTCCAGTAACTTTATTTCTGAGCAGAATCATGCTGTAAATGCTGAAACAACAAATGAAAATGTCAGACATTTTTAAAAAACATTGTTTTTATTGTCATAATGACTCTAATGAATAATCCTTTACAGAGCACAAAGCGTTTTGTTTTTCACATTTTGTTACAAGTTCAGCATTTTTTCTGTTTTTTGGGGTTTATCGTCGCTATTTACATTTTCATTTGCTGAAATAAACTGGTCGGGGAGTGACTGCTTGGTGTGTGTTTGTTATAGTGTGTGCAAGTATGTTAATAGCTATGTGGCTTTGGGGCTTTGTAAATGCAACAATAATAATAATAATCCCAGACACTGTCTTTCACCTGATATTTGATATGTTTTGTATATTTTATATTTTCAGTGTTGACTTTCTTCACACTAAGAACTTACACATGTCCATCAAACCTACAGTCCCTTCACTCCACTTCTGTGCATTTCAAATCACTACAAATTGTGTGGGTATATTAAAATATTTTGTCATAGCATTAAAAGATTATGTCAAATGTGTATTATGTAGAATCAACCACGAAACAGTTACACTAGATAAAGATGTAATTAGTTGGAATTTGTATTTACATTGTCCACATTCATGCACACAAAGGTACCTTTAAAGGGGAAACACTGTATTAGGAGTATTTAGGAGAGTGGCACTGTTCCTGTGAAAGAACAGGAAAGTTGTTTCTATAAACTTCAGACCAGTTCTTCAGAAGGTACGTTTACATGCACATCAGGCAGTGCCGTTGGTGTACTGGGAAAGCTTATTCTCCAAGTCACAGATTCTCTTCTCCTGAGACAAAACTGTGGCCTTCAGATTCTGAATCTCCTCCAGTAACCTCTCAAGCAACTGAGGCTGGACACGAGGAGAGGGAAGCAGAGTAGAGGGGGGGGTGGAGGGAAAGGGAAACGGAAGAAGAAAGGAAAAATGACAGTGACAGGGAAAGGAAATTAAAGATAGAAGAAAAACAGGTCAAAGACAGTGATCAACTAGAAAAAATTAACCAAAACAAAGTAGGGAGCTTTAGAGAAAAAAGCTGTGGGCAGGTACAAATGGAAGAGAGAAATAGAAAAAGGTTAAAGAGAGAATGATGTTTTAGAATCTATACCATATTATACTATAACAAACAGTGGTTTACATACAGGACTACATTATGTGAGCATTTAATAACTGGTAAGACAAGAGAACAGAACTTACCGGAAAGTTGTTGGTTTCCAAAGTGGACATGCTGCGTCGGGTGGTGGGTCTGGAGTCCAGCACGTTCTTCTTTGCCACTTTGAGCTCTCGGCTCTTAGGCGGCACATAGCCCTCCCTCATGGACACCAGAATTGGATCCTCATCGCGGCCATCCAGCCACTCTTCAGGCTCCATGGCAGGCTCAGGCCCTGCTGTGTCTGGGTACAGGTCATCCTGGAAGAGGTCCGACTGTTTCAGAAAGTTGAGGAAGTGGTGGAAAAAAAATTAGATCAATGTGGCTTTGTTTTGGAATATATACACTGGTCATTTAATAAAAAAAATCTTTCAAAGGACAATAAATAAGAGCAGATTGTGGTTCTGCGAATAACTTCCACTATTAGAAAAAGTATTTACTTTATTTCTGTACATGCAATATAATATCAGTAATATTCAAAGATATTGTTTAGTATAGTTTACTTAAAGTATCAATAGTAAAAGTAATTATTATACAGCATGGTCACTGTATCGCTGTATGATTACTATAATGCATAATGTAGCTTTTCTGGTAACTTAATATATAACCATCTCTGGAAAAGAATGTAACAATGTGACAATTACAACATTTCCATGTATCGTGTAGTAGTGGAATTGAAATATGACCTAAACATCAAATAAAAAAAGTTTGAGAGTAAATAGTGAGTAAATGTACTGACATCTATTACTGTATTATCGATAGCAGGGCTTACTTTTCTGGGCACTGTCATTGTGATGGGTTCACACTTCTTGTCATGGAGCTTGTATAACCTGAGAGATAATAAAACTGCAGTTTGAAATACGTACACCTTTGCTTGATGGACAACAACTGGATTGTATCTTCAATTATATATATATAACCAATAATAGTCCTTGAAATAATTAGTACATGTATAAATGTACATTGTAATAGTAAATACAGCCTATAAAAAACATAATTTCATTAAACAGCTAATCATGGGTAATTTATTGCGCAGTCAGTGTCTCACCTTGCAATCTCACATTTGCTGACATCCACTCCTCTCTTGGGCATGAAGCCCATCCCCCTCTGGGGCTCCTTACTGCTGAAGGTGTTGAGGTAGTGGACGTATGGTGGCTCCTCCGTGATCTCAAAGTAACGGATACTGCTGTCTCCCTGCACACAAACACAGAAAACATCAAAAACGTGCGGCATTGTTATTATTAAGACATAAAACACACATCTGTACATATTATACATTTATACGCAAATGTTTCTGTACCTTTCCACAGAGGTAGACCATGTTTGCATCTGCATCATAATATGGTAACAACACTCCATTACTTGTGTCTAACTCCAACAGTGCGATAGGCTCTTCAAAATTTGTCTATGGAGAGTAAAACAACAATAAAGAAAAGATTCATTATGTGGTGTACATGCACATAATGGTACGGCACATATATTTCTGCAACGTCTGATGTTTATGAGCCGTATGTGAAATTTAATTGCTTGTTACCGGGTCCCAGAGTCCGAGCTCTCTCTGACTCATTCTAGTGAATCCTGTGGTGAAGATGTTTCCATCTCTGGTAAAGATGGCTCTCATTGGCCGGATCCCCTCATGTGGAGCCAGACGTTCCTGTTGACCAGAAAAAACAATATCTGTGAGACCTGAAGTCCTGTGCTTCTGCTGGATTTGTTGGAAAAAACATCAATCATGTATCCACATCAAGGTACAGACAGATTCAAATACATTAACTATTTGTGACCTCTGGTGTCAGTGTTAGAGTAGTGCACTGATATTTCTTATTTTCAATTTGTACTTTGAGAAACAAGCCTCTTTTTAAAACTATCAAATAGTTAATGTGATGATTTATTGTATTATATATGTTTTTGTATTAGAGGAAGATATAAAAACTGTTAATCAGTGAGGATTTTTTTTACCAGTCAAGAAATCAGTATTGATTTTCTCACCCAGTGTAGTACTGTCAGACGAATGTTTTCATATTCAGTATAGGTAAAAATACATTTTCATAACCAGTAGAATTACAAATTACAAATATTTTATACTTGTAATATGATAGTGTTGGGGATTCAGAGAATTTTTACAGTAATACTTAACTATGTTTACTCAATTCATGGACTTAAGTACTTGTACTTTACTTGAGTATTTCTATTTAATGTTACTTTTACTTTTACTTTTACTCTTAAAACTTTACTCCACTACAATAATTTTTCAGCATTAGTTACTAGTTGTTTTTTGCAGGTTAAGATTGTTTTAAAAAGTTTTGAAATTAAGAAAGTGCTGACGTATATTTGGAAGCTGAGTCATGGCAACTGCACTTTTTGTGCTGTTAGGTCGAAACGTTTCACCCCTCATCCTAGTAGCTTCGTCAGTCTGAGGAAAGTTGGTTAGAGACCACAAATGTATCCTCCAGGTGCTTTCACTTCACACCCGCCATGAAGAGGCTCACCAGGTGAACAATGGAAGTAGTAGATGTAATAGTCACTGTGTACGCTATATTTCTCATCCTATGTTTTGGTGTCCAGTCTTTAGGTGGACAAGTCTCTGTCTCAGGTATTTGTAGGTTTGAAATGGACAGGTATGTGTTTTCCCAAAATCCTTTTGAGCTTCTCGGACACACCTGCCATATAACAACCAGGTTCTTCTGTTGGCCCCATGTCTCGGATTGTTCCCCCGTCCTTTTACTGGGACAGGACGCTGCCTTGCTGGGGGTCCACTTGGGGTATTCACAGGCCTTGAGAGCCACCTTCATATGCTTGCCTTTCCTCTTCTTGATTTCTGTGTAGGTAGGGTTTTTTTTTTTTTGGTGGAAGTGAAACAGCAGGTACTGATATCAGGAAAGGAACAGAAAAGCCAATCAGTTGTCTCTGGTGTTTTCTTCAGTGATGTTGGTGACTACCATGTTTATGTTGTCTGTAAAGGCCTCTTGGATCTTGATCTTCACCCAGGTGTCATCAACATACCTGCACCAGTGGGTCGGTGTAGTCCCCGGGAAGGAGTCGAGTGATTTCTTCTATGTATATGAAGCCATGACACAGTCATGTCTCCAACGGTAGAAATCACCTCTGTAAGCGAAGTAGGTCGTGTTCAGACACAGATCCAGTAGCAAGTAAATCTTGTCCGGGTTGATGCTGCTTCTGGTGGTGAGGGTGTTGTCTTCTTTCCAGTCTTCTCTTCACAGCTGTTAGGGCATCAGTGCTGGAGATGCTAGCTGACGTATCATTTATGGATTAATTCCCTGTCAGTACATAAGATGGTTAAAATCAGACCCACCTGCTGTTTGTTCCAGAGTCTGTCGGTAAAAATACATCTTTGCCACAATTTTCACCTTTGAGATTTTGTCAAACTAATCTGGACCAAAAGAATCAAATTCAACATTCTTTAAAATACACCATTTCTTAAGGTAATTCTACTTGTAGTGGAGTGTCTTTCTAGGCAAATAATTGCACTTGAGTACTGAGTTTGTGTACTTTAAACACCTCTAATTTTCTATCCACTCACCGCAACGACCTCCCTCTTACGGGGGTCGCAGACACGCAGACGTCGGTCCTTACAGGTGGTGCAAAACAAGCTACCGTTTCGATTCCAGCTGACACTGTAGATGAGGTCTGGGTGGTCGTCCATGGAGAGGAGGGGCTCACCAGTCCCCACATTCCAGATGATTATCAGGTTATCACTGCCTAGTGGGGTCAGAATAAAACATGGTCATCTCATCGTAGCTCTTGTGTAAACAAAATCTGTTGTGTTCTTACTTGCACCATCACATAAAATCCATGAAGTCAAGAAAACAAGAACATCTGTCTGTGGATCTATTTTTTACCCGCAGTGAGTAGTATGTTGCGTGCGGTGGGGTGCCAGCTGACGATGCCAACACGTTTGGAGTGTCCCTCCAGGACCACGATGGGGTCGGAGAGGGGGCGGGTCAGTGAATGATCTGGGATCTGCCACACCTGAAGTGCAGAGGAGGGATGAAGGAAAAACTTCAGCTTTATGTGTGTTTTTATCTTAAAAATAAACTACAGTGGACTAATTTAATCCTGTTTATAACAAAACTGCTACTACAATTTTATTTCACACAACCATAAATATTTGGACAAAACTTCACATCAGTTCAGCTCTTTACACCACAGAGCTTGTTGACTGTCAGCTTTAATTCAAACTTTTGGTCAAAAATATTCTATATACAGTGTAGGAATTACATCCATTTTAGTCAGT